>JAVQJF010025734.1:0-13018 GCA_036023855.1 Gadopsis marmoratus | reverse complement strand
AAGGCTGGACCGTGTGGTCCGATCCAACAGAAGAGCTTCTGTAGCTCAAACTGCTGAAACAGTGATGCTGGTTCTGATAGAAAGGAGTCAGAACACACAGAGCATCGCAGCTTGTTGCTATGGGGACGCTCAGGGTGCCGTGCTGCCTGGACGTTATGGCTGATGGGTGTGTATTTTCTTTGACCTGCAGCTTTCACTCTGTGTTTTACACTCCATTACAAAGCAGGCTGAAAGTGTTAGCTGCCTCACCTCTACCTTGATTTACTTCATCAGCCTTAACCACCATCTTCCCCTAAACATGTCGAGGTTTCCCTGCACAGATATTGAAGATGCGCTCGCACTGGATGTCAAAAAATAAAAACATAAATTAAAGAATATTTTAATATTGTAATTTCTACTAATCTGAGGATGGAAACATGGCAGCATTTGCCCTCGTGCTGCGAAACACCAGCAGTGGGGTGGAAGTTATTTCATGTCTCAACAAAGCTTTTTCCAAAAAGTTCAAAATGCCTCTGAAAACAAGAGTGTGTGTGTGTGTTTCCTTGGAGAAGAACATAATGAGTCGGCGCGTCGTAGATGTTTGTCTACTGTCCTGCGTCGTGACGTCTCTGCGTCTCGTCCTCAGACCAGCTGATGCCTTCGCTAATCCAGCACTCGATAAGGCTTCAAAGCAGCACGCCATTAACAATGTCGCTGGCGTTATCCACCGCAGCGAGCAAATGACCCTTTGTCATTATGAGAGTCATTACTCTGTTCAACACTTCGCTCTTTAGACTAAGTGTGCCTGCAGGGCTGTGCCGCGCCATTACAGACCACATAAAGAATATAACCGTCCTGCCTCCGAGGGCCTGGCGTGTAAAGCGTCTAATCGGAGGTAACACATTGCGGTGATGTTACTCTGGCGTTCAGCCGCAGGAATAAAACCTGCGAGCAGGTTCATTGCTGCTGTTAAGGTGCAGAGAGTCCCTGTAATCTCAGGAAGCACCGACTCCTGCTGAATGTGCTGTGGCCTCTTCACTGAGTCGTGCACGGAGTTAAACATTTTAACGGCCGTGTGTGTGTAGTTTTAGCCTCTGTGTGTACTTGTATATAAATTTCATACTGTACATTAGATTTTTGAACGTAATTTGCTGCCCGGGCAGCCGTCAGTCTAGTAACCGTTGCATCACAGAAGCGGATTGACACTGAGGATCGAGCCTGAACCTGACCCGTCCCCACGTTTTTAGGACCAATCATCGGACGAAAAAGGAAGGAAAAATAACCTCACTCCAGACTAAAGTCATATTTAATAATTCCTGCTCTTATTTATAGCCTTACTTTGATATTCAGGAAATATTTCTCGTGTTTCCACAGCTTCATATTCTCTATTCTATTCTCATGAGATCATATTTCCTTTCACCTCTTTGAATGTCACTACAACCACATTGCTCCACAGGTATCATCGTCTCATTTCATGACTGTATTTCGGCGGCGATCGTGCCAACGGCCCAG
Organism: Gadopsis marmoratus; assembly: GCA_036023855.1. Taxonomy (NCBI): domain Eukaryota; kingdom Metazoa; phylum Chordata; class Actinopteri; order Centrarchiformes; family Percichthyidae; genus Gadopsis; species Gadopsis marmoratus. Next base: position 11,527 of record JAVQJF010025734.1, on the reverse strand, counting down.
TGGTCTTTGTGGCTGTAGCGAGTCCTTCTCTGGCTGAACATCAGCATCATTTACTAGCAACAAACTGTTAGAGACTTTTTAACTTTTAATGTGATCAAATCGTGATGATACAAAGAGTCGAAATGCTGAACTTTGTTTGTGGCACTCGGAAGGTAGTTTTGGGGTCAGTGTGGGTCATGTGACGTGCAGTACCGAGTGTGGCCACTGCACCACCAGATCTTGTCATTATGAAGTCACTTCCTAGATGTCAGCTTTCTACCACTGGTCCTGCACCTAAACTGATCATCGCGTAATCTGATGACTATTTTCTTGATTCATTGATTAATTGTTTGGTCTATAAGATCAGTAATTTTCATAAAATGCTCCTAACAATTTCCTATCACCCAGGGTTTCTGCCCATTGATTAATCGACTGATAGTTCTCAGCTGTTTTTTGAGCAGCTCCCCCATTTGGCTTGTATCTCGTGCATGTTTAGAGAGAACACCTTTGTTAGGCCTCTGGGAAACATGCCGAGGGTCTCAGCGAGAAACACTGAATGTGAAGTTCCTCAGTTAAATGGAAAATAGTGAAATGAGTCTGTTCTGTGAGCCCCTGAAATGGGGATTTGCCGCAGGTCCTCAACAGGCCGTTAGCACATCGAAGTGGCAGATTCCCAAGGGGGGGTGTCAGTCGGGGCAATTAGCGTCATGGAGGCAGAGGCGAGAGAGGAGAGTCCAGGTGAGCCTCCTCCTCGTGATCGCTGGCATGTTAGAATCAGTTTAATTGGGCCGTGTTTGATTTTCACCGACGACAGCCATGGCGCCCCACCACCACCTCCCAAACGCTCCCACACGCCAGCAGACAGACAACAAATCCCCTCCTCCTCCACCCAAACTTAATGGCCGAGCGGCGACTCGCCAGAGTCGACGGGGACCTCGCCGTCGGAGGGAGGCGAGACGGCTCAGAAACTCCTTTGAAGTGTCAGCGACTGGCCCTTTGGTCTGCGTCTTTAAAGAGGCACGTTTTTGTCTTTCAGAACAGACGCACTCCTGCAGGCCTCTGAGCTGCTGTCAAGACCAAACGCATGCTTCTCTCGCGCCTTCGGTGGGATTCCTTACTTTCTCTTCGCAGAATAGCAGCGTTGTCACGTTCAGTAAATAGGTTTGTTCATCACAGGAGTGATTTAGCTACATATTTCATTCCATGATAGTTTTGGGGGGTTTTTTTTCCCTGCAGATTCACAAACTGTCAGTCAGATTTAAGTGAACATCCCAACAGGAGCCTGTTTCAGCTTTTTATTTATTTAGCAGAATGTAACTTTGTGATCTGACTGCTGGTGATGGGGGGCGTCGTGTGACTTTGTGGACTGCTGCTGTTAGCACGCTACCTCCTCCATGCTTACGACCCAACACATTCTACTTCCTGTCAATAGGCTCGTTTGAGAAGAGCCAGGCCGTCACGCACCGCACAAAGCATGCCGGTAAGATCTGACTCGCTCTGACGTCACGCGCGCCTGGGCAACGACGACCTCACGAGATCCAGGCGACTGCAAGACACAAGACGCGACGGGAAACGCCTGGCTGGAAACTGTCCGACTTGACTGCAGCTTTTTGTCACAGCGCCCCCTGCTGCTGCCAGCTCACCTCGGACGAGCCTGATCTCACCGGGTCAGCGTTGGTCTGGCTGCAGCTTCACACGCCTGCGGTTCACCCACACAGACACTTTCACTCGCCGAGACTAATCTGACCTTCTGTTTGATCGGCGTTTCCCTTTCCGTCCTGTCAGTGTCGCAGTAAGGCCGGGACAAGCTGTACCTTTATCACTCTTATTGGCACATGAGCTCTGGAGACGTCGCATAACGCCGCCCAACTTTAACTGAGCAGGTAAAAACACCTGTGTGGGTGTGCACGGCCTTTAATTGTGCGTAGTGCTCTGATTCAACTGCATTAAAGGCAGTTCCCAGTGACCAGTGAGACGTATGGACTGTTTTAATGTGTGATTACAGATATGAGATAAGTTTGATTTCATCTCAGTTTTTACACTTTTGACAGACTTCAGTTCGACAGGAGTCATCTTGCTTGAAGTGTTTACTCAGTCCTGCATATCTTTCCATCCGACCTGTATAAGCTCATGCATTAACATACTAACATGTTCATGGTATCATTGTGTTGTGTGAAGAAGTGACGTGGTGTGCAGCACAGAAACACCACGGCATCCAACTGCAGAGCTCCAGAGATGTAAATTACTTTTAAAGCGCTTCACAAACTTTTGACTTCAACTTTTTAAATCCATCCAATGGCCATCCAATTTATGGTCATTATTATTTCCATGGCTGCTCTCTCTGCTAATTGGAGTGGTTTGTTTCCATAAAGTGATGATAAAAAGAGCTGGAGGGGTGCTGCCAAACTCATCGACGCGTCATGCTCTCTGGGCATTTTTCCATTTAAAGAGGCCAATTAAGGCCTGCAGACCTCCCCGCTCATCACATGCCGATCAGGTCGAGGGCACAAACAAACACACCCAGGACCCTATTATCCTCCTGCACTCTCCAAAGGCAGTCAAGCAATGTCTTCTCTTAAAGTGATACTCCACCCAAAAATCTATCTATTGAGTGCCAAACACTTGGTGTGTGGCTGCGAAAGGCTTGTGGTTTGCAACTTGACAGAGAGTTTTCAGTCTGGAGAAACATCAAGGCGTCCATAGAAACTTCAATTCATTTATTTTCGCTAAAATATTGCAGAACCCGCCTCGCATCTTGCTCTTCCATTGGACAGAGCTGCTCTATTCTAGCTCACTCGTTGGCTGACCTGAACCTTCTTCCGGCTCGCTCTTTGGTCTGAATTTGTATTGATTGGCTCCCCAGACGCGTCAGTCAAATCCTTCCTCACTTCTCCAGTAAATGAATCACCAGGCTTGCTAGTTCTTTTAGGTCTGCATAATACGTTTGCATGACTTTGTGCAGCGCCGAGCACCACAGTGGGTCAACTTACTGAATTCTACTTTCAGCAACAAGAGTATGAATTCAAAAGCACGACTGAATTACTGACTGAAAAGACTGGCGCGGCAAGGAAACCGTTCAACTAAACAATTCAAAGAGGCTTACAGAAAAGCATTAAAGAATTGAGTCAGGAGTCAGAACCAGAGTTCACAACTGTTCTGCTGCAGACTGCAGCTGTTTACTGGAGAGGAGACGGGTGGTGTATAGAATATATTCCAGGAAAATGTACATGCAGGTGGAGCCACGTGGACACGATTGGTGCAAAAAAAAAGCCTGACCTTTCATGCAGACTGCGACGAAATAAAAACCACGCGCTCCTCATTCCCTACTTAGTGCGCAGCATCCAGTCAGGCCTTTTCATACATCAGCGTGGCGTTTATTATCTCCTGTTATCCTTAGATGCAGTTTCTCATCCTGCAAAAAAGTTTTTGTTACCAAAACTTTAGGTGCTCATGAATTCACACTGAACACAAAGACAGTAACAAAATCAGCATCATGACCACAGGCGACGCGTCTCCACTTCCTCCCGCTGTAATCAAGCCAAAATATCTGTGCAGTGGTGATCTTATTGAGGTCCCGCCCACACATCCGCCCGAACCAATCACAGCACATTCATAGTTATCATGACATGGCACCCCCCGTTATATAGCATCCAATAACTAATTAAAACTAAACCAATCAGAAAAACTAACACTTGAGCAAACGTCAGCGTGACAAGAACGACTTTCCCATCTTTGGGAACATTTTATTTCACTTTGACTTTTCAGTGTAGCTTACGACCTGTGATACAGCCAGCCACCAGGGGGCGATCTTTTGTGGGGAGCTATCTTTCAATAAATCAAATTATGTTATGGATTTTTGATATCGCTACTCTGCAGGACGGACACACTACTTCCTGCGTTGAGCTGCGGCACTGAGGTGACTCACCCAACATGAGCGTAACTTGTAGGGAGGCTGGGCTGTTCAGGAAGTTACCAGGCTGCGTTTGCTCTGTTTCCTTTCGGTGTAAAACCTCACAGACCGAGGCGAGATAATAAACGCGACCATGCCATTCTGGGTATTCTGGGTATTGTAGTTCACATTTATCAAACTGCTCCCTCTTGCTGCCATTTGGGGCCACCAGCATGCAGACTCTCAGGCCCCCCCCCTCTCTCTCTCGGCCGGCCTTCCTGCAGCCTCGCACCACTCCCGTCCCGCCGTATCATCCTCGCACACACGCGCCGCATCATAATTAGGCCATGTACCGAGTTCCCCCCGATAACGCGTACAGTTTATTTTCTGTCTTAATTCCTTATCCGATGCATCGATCGCGCGGCGCGTTGACTGATCTGGGGCGGCTGTCTGGAGAGCAGCGATAAGCCACGGCATGTGTGTGTTCAGCCTCTGTAGGGTGGAGGAGGGTGGGGGCGTGTGTGTGTGTGTGCGCAGCTCGGGATTAGCACCTTATTAGCTCCGCAGCCTCGGCCTTTTTAACAAAGCTGACACCTCGATGCCTGACGGGCTAGAAACCAATAAACAGTCCCAAAGAGGAGCTGCTTGGACCGTCTGAGAGAGGCTACCCTCTCACATTTGGACGGGTTTCACATCTGAGGGAGACTGTTCTTTTGACGTTGTGGCCTCTTTTGGACATCAGATCTGTGGACACTTTTTTTTAAAAAGCCGCGCTCAAGACCCTTAATGTTTTTTAATGTTTAATGAATTGTTTAATTATTTTGTGGCATTCGGCTCTTGAAAGGTATAAACTAAGATGCTCATCTACCTTCTTACAGGGTGGGAAGCTCTGACAAGCAAAACAACAGACTGGACTTGTTTCAGGTCCTTGTTGTAAATTGTGCTCACAGTTGATATTAACCACGTTGCAGGACGAGCAGCTACTCATGACGCAGCTTTAACTTCGTGCTAATGACAAAAGCAAACAGCATTTGTAAATACAAACCTAGACTTGTTGGCGACCTGTTCTTTGTGTACAGTATTTAATTTTAACAAGGTAATGACTGAAACGTTCTCACTCGGCATGTGGATTTCTAACAGGACACAAGTTCCTTGAGTTGATCGACACACTCAAACACAAGAATAACACTGGAAACTAACCTTTTATTAAATATACTTCTGACATGATGCAAGGTCTCTAAATCTGTTTTTTTTTAAATTTATTTTAAATGTCAGTATCATCGATCACACAACACCAAGACCCTCCTTTTATACGTTGATAAGCGACATGGGTGGAAGAACCTGCCACGTTCGACCACTTTGCACACATTACGAATCCAAACTTAAATGTATTCAAGCTCATATTTCCTCACCACACGCTTTGGAGCTTTTGCTGCCGCAGGGTTGTCTCCCACGTCACTTCTTCATTTCACAAAATGATCCATTTTGTGTCGCTGCACCCGAGGGAACGTTAGCTAGCTAACGGCGTGATTGGCTGCTAATATTCAAAGGTAACCGGTCACTGAAATTATGAATTAACCATAACTAGCTTTGTAAATTGGCCACAAAAATGTTTTTGATTGTAATCGAACCAATCGTCATTTCGCCACTGCCTCCGCAGCCCACTAGGTGGTGGTCTGGAGCCCAAATCTGATGCTGAACTGTAAATCAAAACACACACAAATGTCTGATCTCAGAAGCTAGATCTTGTGTCATCCGTCCCTGTGAGACTGAAGCTTCCTCGCTCTGCCTTCATGTGTTGTAACCTGCCTTTTCTCCAAACCGTCAGAATACCTCCATCCCCGAGGGAGAGGGTGGTGGGTGGTGGGTGGTGGGTGGGGGTGAAGCATCGCGGCCCCTGGACTAACGGCGGTGAATGGACTCCCATTAGAACGCTGTTATTGGGGACTCCTTCATTAGCATCTCTGCCCATTGTCTCCTCAAACAATGGCAACAAACAAAACATTAACATGGAAATGGGTGAAATGTACCTAATTAGTCTCCTCTGCCCGTATTGTTAAGCAGAGTAAAGATGGGGGTTTGATTGCTCTTTGGATCCGCCTGCGTGAGCTCTGAAGCCCCACAGCAGCAGCTCTGCAGTGGATTCCGGGAATTCAGCAGGAAAAAAACAAAACCGTTTTTATTGTTGTGTCCATGTTGACGCCTCAATCAAGGAACCAACAACGAGAGACGCTCAGAGACTCAGTCACCCAGACTGGAAGTTAGTGTTCAGGAGGTTAAAGGTCAGAGCCACAGCGTCGCCAAGTAAGATTAATTTACTAATGTGTTTTAACGTCACATAGATCAGTAAAGTGGAGGGAATGGTTAGCATTATGACGCTAACGTCATGAACACTGTTGATTGGCTCTGACTGGATAAAGACCATTTAAAAAATAAAATAAAATCAATATGTCTGTTTACTGCTGGTGAGGCGGCGCATAACAATTCAGCATACTTCAGTGTGGTTTCTGTGGTTGCCATGGTTACATGTAGCTGTAAATAAACATGCACATGTTCTCGTTCTCTGGAGGAGAAAAAATTAATTGCTTCTTCAGTCATTTGTGCCACCAAATGACTTGAAGGCGCATCGTGGAGTTTTTTGACCACTACCAGCGTTACGGAACATATTGCATTTAAACGCTGGTTTTGCACCAGACAATAATTTTGCGACTTTACGGGGCAGAACGCAGACATCTGTGGAATCGAAATCAAATCTGTCGCTTTGATTTCTCAATAAAGGATTTGCGTAGCGACCGACACGACCTGGTCAGTCACTGGTCCAGGGATGTCATATCATTTAAATGTATATTATATTTCCTGTATTTTTACGTCTCAGGGTTTATTTTTTGCCCCTGATGATAAACGTTAGGCAGCCAGCTGACTCCGGGCGCCTGGTGCCGAGCTGCACTGAAGAGCAGGATTAGGCCTGTTCATAGGCTTTACTGGGCTTTAATCTTTAATCCAAAACCATAATATAGGCCGCACCTTCGGTAGCCGTCGCTCGTTGCACCGTAAGAAAAAAACCCATCGCACAAACACTCGAGTGTCAGAGGCCACTCAGACAAAAGCTGTTTGTTTTGAGTCCCCAGAGCCGGGCGGCGCTTTGATAGTGTGAAGTATGAAGTGAGCGCAGAGACACGAAGCCTGCAGGGATCACAAGTGTTTCACATGTCAGGGGAAAAAACACGCTCTCGTGAAACGATAATGTGCCTTTTTTCTTTCTGTCTCTCCAGGACAGTTTCATGTCAGACCCCACAAACTATCAGAGGTAATCACACCTTGCTCTTGACATATTAAGTATTAGCATCAAAATATAAATGCCAAAAGTACTCACTGTGCAGAATGACCCAGTCCCCGTGAGATTAATATATGTGATACAACTGGATTATGATTATTGAGCTATTAATGTGTAAACATTTTAAGTGCTGCTTAATCCAACAACTTTATAAGCTGACTTTCATCAGGTACTTAGTTTCATTCCACCGCTGCAAAAATATAAATATAATTTAAAATATTTATTTTGGGAGGAAATGTAACCGCCGCGTGGAATATGTTCACAGGCAGAGAGCGTAACAACCCGAGCGCCTGGTCAGACGTGTAACAAAGTGCTGGAAGCGTAATGAGGTGACAGGCCGCTGTTCCTGCATCCCAGTCTAACTCACTGTCATCGACGATGGTCAACAAAGTGTTCAGATCCTTTACCGTGAAATTCCAAAAGTAAAAGTACTCACGTTAATGTGAACGTTGCATTTTGCTGCCGCAGATGTTCCAGCTCATTTTAACTCCTTTTATATCCTGCTGGTTTAATCTGCAGCGATGCATCATGGTCCATAAGGTCATCATGTGTCCCGTGACGAACGGTTTTAACTTTCCACGAGTGCAGAAAAACAGCCCCGTTTTCAGCTTTGTGACATTTTCCTGCTGATTAAAGAGCTTATTTAGCAGAAGGAGGAGGACTTTCTCATTAAAACATTAAAAAACTGTCATCTGTAAAGTAACTAAAGCTGTCGGACAAACGTAGTGCAGTGAAAAGTACAACATTTGAGATGGAGCGGAGTACAAGGAGGAAGTGGCAAAGTATTTAACTTTGCACTACAATACTTGAGTACATGTAATTAGTTACATTCCACCACTGCATAAAAAACTGCATAAACTGCATTCAGTGAGCCTGAGAGCGAGCGGGGCTACAGGAAGTGCTGGTGTTACATTAAATACATCATTTGGGGTTTAAGTTGTTACTTTGTAATATAGAATTTAATTTAAAGTCCATCACCGGGGGAATAAGTCAGACCGGGCTTGTGTCCCCCAGCTGACTGCTGATCAGCCAATCAGAGAGAGACGGAAACTAAACTGACATCAGAGTAAACATCTATGCATACTAATTCATCTGTATCAGTTGTGTCTTTGGGTAAATCTTAAGACGTTTTGGACCGTTGGCATTGTGATTTATCTGTTAATGTTTATTTAGATCGGCTACAGAAATCATTAATTAGTACTGTACGTTTCCTTTGCTGGTGATTTTTCTTTCATACAGAACAGCGTTAGTCAGACTCGTCTCCCTCAGGTCCTGAAGTGCTGACAAGCAATAAATCTGTGACTCGACATCGGAGCAGTTGGAGTCAACTTACTGTAGCTGTCAGCTGTTAGTCCACCATCATAGCGCAGACTATCAGCTGTTGGCACTATCAGCCAGATGAGAAATGTATTTGTTTTATGCGCTGTAATCAGGAGTAGAGAGACATGGTTTCACGTGCTCTGTGGGAAGATCTGCCTCCGACGCTGCATCCTGCTCTCTTTGTACATCCGTGATGGAAACAGAATTAGCTCAAACCTGCAGCTCACACACCCGGTAGATGGGTCGGATCACCTTCCCACCACAAAATTTGGACCAGTCCAGGTGAATGTGTGTCAGCTCGCTGCAGGTTTCCCCTCAGAGTTTTCCTGCCTCCCTAAGAGTCGCTCGCTCTCTTGTAAAGTGGCAATTTTCCAGAACGTCTCCATTTAACGGGGTCAATAAACACGAGAGGCGGGATCTGAGAGGGGTCTCCGCCTGCCGCAGTCAGGGCTCCTCCCCCTTTTGGCCAAATTTGCAGTTTTTTCTGTTTCCAAGATGGCTTCTCTCGCTCTTACACACACACAGCTAACACAGCGTAGCAGGGTGACATCATGCCTCCTCCTCCATCCACAGCCTCTCCGCGTCCACCAAAGCCTGTCGTCGTCTCCACCTCCCTGCTCCCCGAGTCGGAGCTCCTCGGGGGAGGAGGTTGGGGAATTTCCCAGCCTGCCTCTGTGCTGCCGGCCCCGGGGTTAATGGGCGTTCAACCCTCCTATTATCCAGGAGCGTTTGTGAATTACCGCCCGAGTGATGTTTACCACTGATATCATATATATGCTAATGTGGCAGCTTAATTGGAGGGGAGGGGCCACCAGGCAGGAGGGCGCGGGGGTTGCGACCATGTGTAAAATTGATTTGTGAGGGCCCGACTCTGCAGGCGGGGGTCTGGTGCCGCAAACCTCTTCTCTTTGCTTTAAATCTTCCCGCCCTGGACGTTCAGACTCACTGTGGAATCGATTTGTGGTTTTGTTCGTGTAAATTTGAAGGACTAATTGTCCCCACTTTGCAGAATTAAGCAGGTCTTCTCATATTTAAAGGTTATTGTTTCTGTGGTTTCTCACTTGCATTAATTAGTAATGGGCAGCAATTCCCCAAACTGATTTTCTTAATTACTGTAAAAGAGTCACGGGAGAGCTGAGGGGACGCAGGGAAGTTAAGCTGCTTGAATTGTAACTAAAAAGGTGAAAAATCACATGGAGGCCACGTAAAGCGATACGGTTTACAAATCCCAACACACGACTGTTCTTCTCTGCGACATCGTACATTTTCATATCCCGAGGCAGCACATGAAGACGAAGAGTTTCTACGTCGGAAGACAAGATTTAAACAGACACATACATAGGACTGAATAAGTCACTCATTTAATCCAGGAAGTGGCAAACAAACATTTTAAGTCTCTATTTTGTGACTAAGACTGATGGAAACTGCCAGCAGCGCCTCGAGGTCCAACTGTTGACATAATAAATGGTTTAAAAGAGAATGTAAAAAGAAACTATATATATACACATATTTAAGGGCAGGCCTGATATATAAAAGGTGACACTCCAACACAGGTCCTCTGAAAGTTGGTGTATAACTAAATAAAGTTTCACCGTCCTTGTTTTACAAACACCCAAAAAATATATCAGCTCCTCGTCGGCCTTGAATTGTCTTTATAATTGTGTCCTTTTTGTCACGTGATGCAGGGAGATGAGAAATATAAACAGTCAAACGTCGCATTCTCTCCGTAATATTCACTTCCTGTGTGAAAGTCCTCAAAAACAACAGTTCTGAAGAAATGTGTAAAGGCTTTTAGAATAAAACGAATGGAGATAAAATTAAACAAAAAACAGTTACAGAGCGGTGAGAAGATGTAAGTTGCCAACGCAACAGAGGAAATGTAAGTGCAGTACATCAGCTGAGGTTTGAATTTAGCCTTGAAAGTGGCTAAAGATTCAATTTTTGGGCCCATTTGAGACCTTCAGGGTGTCGGCTCAGCCTGTGAGCAGCAGCATCAAAGCAGCTTCCTGAAGATCTGCTGGGTTCTTCTTCTTCTTCCAGGTGAGACGCGTCCTGCTGAAGTTGGAGCTGAAGGCCGACCCAGCAGTCACAGAAAGGCTGAAGGTCATCGAGGCGTCTTGTCAGTTAAAAGCAGAACTTCAGCAAGTTCAGTGATGATCAACCAGACGAGTCGGTGAATTTATCCTGCAGCTAAATGAAATGTTTGAACTTACTGGTGGTCAGTTTTTGTGTGTGAGTCCAGACTCCTGACTTGGTTTTTTTTACGGCACCTTTTTAAGTGGTCTTGGAGAGCCGACAGAGAGTCCACGCTCTCAGCTTCGTGATTCTTCAGGAAACCCAAAATGGGCTCGTTTGGGTCAAGATGCCGCCGCCCACACATTTTATTTTAGGAGGCGCAGACGCTGACCGAGCCGCTGATTTTTTAAAAGGACAAAAACAGAACTTTGGACAAAATGTCAAGCTTTGGACGCGATTTTCAGGGTTCTACACTCCCAGAGACCAAACTGCGAGTCGAAAATGTGCAAATCAAGCGTCCCGAGACAAATATGTTTTCCTTTGATAAGTTGAATTTCACGTCTGCTGCCAGCCGCTGCTCGTCTCTTTGTGGCTCCAGCCGAAGAAGGTTTTAAGCCGGCGTACGTGAGCCGCATGGCTGAACGTCTGCTGGCCTCGAAACAAACAGCCCGCAAACGCTTTAAGTATATTATCAGCCAAGTTCTTTTAGGAACGTATTGCTAAAGGAGCTTACCATTTAATTAATGTAACTTCAGCGAGATTACACCCGGCCCGGCCTTGTAAGCAGAGGCGGCGTCTTATTGACCTCCTATGCAAGAGCTTAAAGACACAAGAATGGCGTTTTTACTCAACTTTGATGGGATAACTCGTATAATCTTTCACAGGGAAGGGAGGAATAAAGTGTTTTAAACATAATACCCTTCCAAACTGTGAGTGGGGCCTGTGTGGCGTTCAAGTGCCACGCTGACACAGCAACTTTTTTGGTTCTT
>JAVQJF010025724.1:0-13067 GCA_036023855.1 Gadopsis marmoratus | reverse complement strand
ATTTTTTTTAAAATTGCACAGAGCCCCGCTAATCCCCCCCCCCCCCCCCCCCCCATCCAGTCTTGACTTGACTCCAGCACCAAACTTAAGACACGAGATTGATATTGATCCTCTCACTCTCGGAAAAAACCCCAAAAAGGTGTGCTGTCCCGAAATGTTGAACTATTCCTCTTAAAGCTCTTAACACTCACAGAAAAGAGCAACAGAAACTTCAACATAGAATCCAAAAATATAAATGCACTGAACAGGATAATTTTGTTTACATTTGTAAACATGTAATCCCCTCATGAATGAAAATGGTTTTATAATCAATAAGAAGAGAAAATGTTCACACATTAATTGTGTATTTCTGTGTGTTTTTGTCCGTAACCCCTGACCCGTCCACAGGAAACATCTGGCTGCAAAACATGGCTACAACGCTGTTGTGTAATGTGGATAAATCTCCTTTCCTGTATGCAGAAGCTTGTTTCTGTAGATCAGCTGATTGTCTCCTCCAACACCGGCTACATTTAGTAAAATAATGCAAATGTTCTCCTATCAGTTCTTTGACGGAGCAGAGGCTCTTTTACATACAGAGAAAGCTGAGGTGCTGCGTTCCGTCTGAATAAATACAAAAATAACAAAAACAATTTGTTATTCGAGGTGAGAGAGAATCTTTACAGATGTTGGAAGTTCACAAGAGCAGCTGTGTTTCCAGATCTCCGACCACATTGTGCACTTTGCTTCATGCTTGCTATGTGCTTAGAAATGAGTCGCTGTGCTCTCTGAATTTCACTTGCAGACTGATCACAGCACTATATTTTGTCACAGATAATCCTCTATACTGTCTAGCGCTAATGTCTCAAAATCAAGGCTAGACCGTGGCCAGCCTACGGGACTTGCTGAGTAACCAGGTTATTATCAGGAACGTAACCAGTGTTACGTGCTTTTTTTTGGTACCCTACTGCCTGAATTACTATGTTTTATATGCTTATTTTTGTAACTTTTGATAACCACAAGCATTAGCGAGATGCAGAATCTGTTTTTTTTCTGTTTTTGTGCTGCTGGAATACGCAATAATTCATGTAGTCAGACTTGTATCAGCAAGCTGCATGGGCATTGACAGGGTGTGTCGGACACACCAAGGATGCGCATTTATGTAGATAAATGGATTGTAAGTGGCTGAACAGGACATTATTCTTCTCAGCAGGATGTGATGGGTCAGGGTGACGCCTTTTCGATGAGTTTTAGAAATATATGCCTATTTTTATTTGAGAGAATGACAAAACATGTTTTGCTCCTCCGCAAACCACCAAAACAATGACGTCACTGCAGATTTTCAACATTAAATCTTGAATCTAATCTGGTACGTCATAGTTACAGGTAACCTGAATTGACCAGCTGATAACCATCACTAACACGGAAAGGCAACTATGCTTTTCAAACCAATGGAAAACAAAGTACCTGTTTCCCCCAGAGAATAAACTGTCACCCACCCGAAAAAACAAAAATGTGCACGCACGGCTTCCCAGATCATGTTTTGCTTCATTCTTCAATTCCTCTCCTGACATAAATGTTGAGACGGTAGAGTTTAAACCCTGAGCCAGACTGATTTATTTGTTTTTTGGCTTGATGATTATTTTGATTATTTTTAAACAGCGTGTAGTATTGACGTTTAGTCGCATAGTTAATATGGCTGCTGGTCGGTGCTGAATATTTACTAGCTTGCTATTTTCTTATTTAATATAACATGTTTTTTATTTTTTATTTCTTGCATCCTGTTGTCATGTCAGCTCTGTACAGAAATGGCTTTGCAAATGGGGAACATGCTGAGTCCGGGGAACTGATTTGTCTGTCCATTCCTCTGCAATTGACGTGGGCATGTGTAGTTTTTAAATGATAAAGTCACTCACTGTCAGAATCAGTTAGTGCAACTGTATTTAGTTCACTTTTTGTAATACATGACTACAATACCTTTACTGCACTTACACTTTTTGTACTGTATTGTATTGTACGATGACCAGCTTCCAAATAAAATATACAAACTCCCCCCAACATTTTATATAACCCCTGTTTAAATGCCACAGATTTGTATAAATAAAGTCAGTTGCTGACATGATGGCATTTTCTTTTGTTTGGTCAGCACCTCAGTTAAGATTTTGCAGGTTATTTCTAGCCGAGTAAACATGCAACTTTTCTTATTATCATGAATTATTAGTAGCTGTGTAGGAGGTAACATTGCAGTTTATTATAATACTTCACACTGTTTGCTCTTTACAGCTGAGTCTGTTAGTCCTCATCACTGTCACTAGCTGCTGTTTGCAGCTATGCTGGCCACTAGCTTGTCACAACACAAGCTGTTAATATGAAGTTACTTTAACATCGGACAGGGTTTGTAGGGTGACCATGTGTATTAACACTGAAAACAGCCGTGTGTGTGTGTGTGTGTGTACACCAAAACATGCACTGCTGCCTCCGTCTAGAAACCAGTGGCACGATGGTATCCAGTGTTTACTGAACTCAACAGGAAGCGAGACTGGGAATGAATGATCTGCAATCATGCGGGCTGGCGAGCTAACAGTCTTATGGGAGAAAATATGTCGCCTACCTGCTACAACAAGGACCAGGAAGGATCTGCCATGATGGCCGCACTATGTCAACATCGCTTTGCTATTAATGAGCAGACTTTGCATGTTTGTGTTACAGAAGGAGCAGCACGTTGAAATAATGGCAAAGTAAACTGCAGTACTTTAAAGGTTGGTTGTCATGTTAACTCCACCGGTTGCATACTTAATGGTAGGTTTAATAGCCACGGGGTGAGCTACGTACCTGTGAAATGCATGGGCTTGTGTGTCTGTGGGGAACTTTATAAAGTCTAACAAAATAACCCTGGTGACGTGATCGGGATTTTCTCGGCTTGGGTTTAGAGACTACACATTTGTAGAGGAAAGCCTGCATTACAAACTGGTGCAGTGGACTTTGAAAGATGTAGGCAATTTTAATGGAATTGCTTGCATTATGGGAAATGTAGGATCCAGCATTTTAAGGGTCTTGACCCATACTACAAACTAAAAGCCTTTTGCACAATTTTTAATCCACCTCTTCTGAGTCTCCCAGCGTGACGTGCAATGCTACATCAGGTTGAGTTTTTGTGGGTGGACAGACACGAGAGACTTCTTGGCAACGCAGGAGGACGAAACTAAATAAAAACACAAGTCTTTTGTCACACCCTAAAGGCAGCACCTTTCCTCGCCCCGCCTATCTTGGATTGTCATTTTATGAGTCAGTGCGTTCTATATGTCAATTTTATGGACAGTTGTGTGAAACACAGCACTTTTTGCAATCCTCATTTAGAAATCGGCTCTTAATGCAGTGGCCCTTTATTTTTTTTTTGTCTTTTTGAGTGTGTTAAAGATTAATATTAACAATACCTAGGTTACTGACATTAATTCTCCTGCGTTTATGATGACGTGAATATATACACTGTAAACCCGTTTCAATCATTCATTCAGGAAATGGCTAAAAAGATGAAAATTATTCAGTACTTTCAAGACAAAAAGCAAGTATATGAGAGACGTTATACTTCAATGTAATTGTCCCTGTGGCTTAAAATATGTGTCGGGGCCACAAAAGCACTGTCTCTCTCAAAAGACATTTTTATATTTGCCTTTAGAGGGAGTTACACACTACTGTCACTCCTCTGAAGCTACATGGTCTGTTAGAATATAGGCAGAACCACTTCAGAGGAGGTGGGACTGGAGAGGGAAAACCAACTCCTTCAAAATAAAACTCTCATTCAGCATTATTAGTGTTTGATGAGTGCACTCTCTAATGATGCAGGACTGTCTTTCTACACAGAGTGAAAAGGAATGTTTGAAATGACTATTATCGCTGTGATTGGTTGCTTTATCGTGTACTATATAATGAACTTTACAAAATCAGTGTGTCGCTTTTCCTGTGGCAGTTTTCAATCATTGCGCTTCATTGTCAACTTGACAATGCAAGAATTACTCGAAACACATTTGCCATATTGTGGCCAATATTTTAACCCCTCTGGGAAAGTGTTAGTCAAGCATTTTCTAGTTTCCATTCTTGTTTTTACACCTACAGGAGCTGATCGACGCATTATGGCAGTGCCTTGCCCTAGTGTCCGAGCCTCAGACAGCATCAAAACTGCTAACCTTTACTTTAAAAAGCTCTTCACCTAAGCTGCTGGCCTCGGTCGTTGGCTGTGGGTGGCATTCGACAGGTCCTGCGGGGAGAACTGCAGTGTGATTTCTTGGGAGGCCAATTTATTAACAAGACTTATCAGGAGCTACAGAGGAACAGCATTGTTCCCTACAGTATCGCCTTGTTTGAGAAGCCGGTTTAAACAGAAGAGGTAATGTTGTCAGACAAGATACGTGTAGGAGAAACCAACCTCTCGGACCGGTTGGGCTGCATTGTATACTTTGGATGTTATGCCTGGGCAGCTGGGAAGGCAACGAAACTTGTAGCTTGTCTGCATGTGTGATTGAATAGTGTCCAGGATGACGTCTGCCCTTTCTTTATCACACGACTCTGTCGCCGGGACGCCCCTCACACAGGATGGAATCGCTTCGCTTCTCTAAAATGTGAACATTTTAGATTCTTGCTCGAGACACGTGACGTTTGTGAGGCTGACTTTCCCTGCAGCACAGCCAGACGAGCCTCCGCCAATGTGCATGTGAATGTATGTTTCTTTCTGGCTTCACTTGTGGCAAAACAGTTGACCTCACTGCATTAATGCCACAACTTGCCTCCACCCAAGCAAAACAAGTTAAGTTGAGGAAAAAAAGATTTATGCATTAGGGAAATTACACAGAAAGAAATGCAAAAGCTTCCTTAAAGGTTAGGACTATTTACAAATGGAGTCCAGCCATGGTAACCCTCAACTCAATGGGATGTTTCAGGCTTATTAAACAATGCAATAAATAATACAGAGTTCTTCACTTTTCAGAATTGCTTCCATTTTCTCACATTAAAATATTCATCTCATCGTTACCTTTGTGACAGTAACGGTGCTACTTTAGGCAAACACCTGCAACGTGACAGTGACTCTGCTTCACTCAACAGTGGGTTTTACAATGATTTTACAATGTTGAAGGCACGTGATCTCCTGGTACCACAGAAATATAGTTTGGCATCAGACATAATTCTGTGAGGTAGGCCCACTTTATGGCAGAGATGGCTGCGGTTGTGTTACAGTGGACTATATGTGTTATAATGTTAAAGGGTCGGGGAGTAAATACCATTGTTTCTTCCTAGAATAGTTCCCACTCTCAGTCCCTGTTTCAAATGTCCGTCTTCAGGTCGTGTTCCTCTTCTTGTGTGCCTCCAGATGTGGGTCATGTGTCCTCTCACAGGTCTGCATCATACGGCCTGCGGCCGTAGGTGGGGTTGACTGACCGGGGCGCGGGGCTCTTGGCCCGGGGGAAGGACACATCATCATCCCCGGAGTACGCGACGCTGCTGCTGTCGCTGCTCGGGGCCTGGGTCAGTCTTGGCACGTCGACCCGTCTCGGCTGCGGCTTCGGGTGTCTGTGCCGGCTGCTGACGACCTCCTCGACCCGTGTCTCCCCTCGGTTCCTGCCCCCGCAGCAGCGGCAGATGCCGATGAACATGACGAAGCCGCCCAGGATCTCGAAGATCCCGCCGATGTAGCCCAGGATGATGCAGTAGCCGACCTGCACACTTGCGAGCGAGCTCACCGACGTGATGTTCCGGTAGATGTGGGTGTACCAGGCGATGGGTATGATGGTCATGACGCCTGAGAGGAAGATCAGCAGTCCGCCCAGGCCGGCCACTATCCAGTTAGGCCTGTCTCTCCAGCAGCGGACCCCCGGGATGGCCACGGCCAGCCCGATGAGAGTCACGATGAGGGAGGCCAACATCAGACCTTTGGCGGTCGTGATGATCTGGTTGCCGAAATATGTCGCGTCCGTCTGGCCGCACCGTGGTGTCGTGACGATCGTGGAGGCCACGCAGATGTCAAAGATGCCTTGCTCCATGTACTGGTCGGCCGATAAGTTGGGGAGGCCGTTGAGGGTCCTCCAGGTTGGGGCCACGGTGGCGACCAGATTCAGGATCCAGCCGCAGGGCGCAAACACCATCCCGAAGATCAGGATGCCCGGTGTGCGCAAGGACAAGCGGATCCACTCCTGCGTCGACTGCCTCTGCATGACGGCTGCTGTTGGCGCTCCGCAGACCCGGACTCGGCGCAGCGGGCTTGTCAGGACAGGACCGACTGAGTTCTGACAGCAACAGCTGGTCTTTAACAACAAGAGGCGCGGCTGAAACCTGGAAGTGGGCGGGGCCTGGCGCCCGCCTCTGGCCCCGAACGGGACGGCAGGTGTGTCGGAGGGCAACTTCATCCTCACCTTCACCTTCACAGAGAGTTTCGGCCGAGCTTCCATCGGGCAGGTATGTCATGTGATAACGGACAAGAAACCCGTCCAGATTCCTGCCAGCGGAAGCTCTGTCATGGCCCCAGTTTCAACACTTCTATATTTAACTCCCTTTGTCAACTCAAAGCGCTCGTTGCTTTCTGTCATGCTGTGAAGGATGTGCAGTCCAGTCTAAGTCCCAGAGGAAGGCCCCACCACACAGACCAGCAAGCAGAATACACAGGTTCGCACCGACGACCCACGACATCCAGATCTTCGTCGACTTGAAAAGACAAAAGGTTTTGTAAAGGTTTCGCTCACCGGGGAAGAGGAGGCACAGCGTGTATTTAACACATGTCGAATAAAAGAATACGCACACTTCAGCAGTAAGGCTTGTGTGCGAGTTTTAAACCTTTTATAGTCCACAATGTGACTTATTTAACAGTCCCTCAGCTCAGGAACACATACAGCAGGCAACTCTTTTTTTTTTTTTTCTTTTACAAATTGAGCCAATTATCTTAGTTTGGAGTTGTTTGTTACAAAATCCCAGGTCAGACTCAGAGATCATGATGCCTCTGGTTGGAAAATGCCACCGTGGATGTGTGGGAACTGTTTTCGGTGAGAATGTAGCTCTGCTGGAAATCACCTCAAATAACCTCCTGCCTCGCTTCCTGTGTGTGTTTCTATCTGCATATCTGTCTTTTCATGTGTTTCTCTCTGCTGATCTTGCTTTTTCCTCGCTCGAATCCGTCTGATGTGCCCATGAAAGGGAATTATTTACAAATGCCAAAAGTTCACAGGTGCATATTAATGATGTTCAAAGCCCTACACGTGAGCACCCTCGTGATGTCACTGTGAAAGCAGGGTGAGAGTCGCGCTCTGCGTTTCACACAGCCGTCGGCTTCAGTTTCTGAAGAAGTGAACAACCTGAGAACAGCTGATGTTGGGCCCAGATACAGTGTTGTTAAGTTTTCCACTTCTAGTGGCCATCGCCCATCAGCATCCCATTAGATTTTTTTATCGCAATGTGACAGGTTTTTGCGATTATGCCTGGAGTCATGTAAACAGGCACTCTAACCACCCTTTACTTGAAAGACTGACACCCTGACGAGCTGCTGATCTCAGAGGGAAGGGATGAGACATTGGTTTCCTGCAATTTGAGTACACTGGCAACTGCAGCTAAGTTACAGCCGCTAAGCGTATCATTATCGTCGACTGTACAAATCCAAACTGTCAAGCGACGTGTTCTTGAAGCCGTTGGGATTGCTGTGCGTTTGTACTGGGAATTGTTGTTCAGGCCAAGTTTGAGCTTTCACACACAAAGAGCGCTTGAAGGAAGCGCGAGTGGTATGTCGACCAACCAGACAGAGCTTTGCATACTCAAACCCTGACGCCTTTCATCTTTTATCACCTCTACATGCCGAATTGTAGAAGTCGTCACCTGCGATCAGCTACATTAGAAACCACAGAGGACCTGTTGTGAAACACTGTACATTTCGGTATCTAATTGGCCTTTTGGTGCTGACGCCACCACCACCGCTGCTACTAGCAGTTCTACTACCGCTATGGCCGAAATGTTTCTTAAGGTGCCATGAAATGACATTATCCGTGCGCCAAAGCCTCAAATGAACATAATGTGTCTTTGGCAGCTTATGGGCTCGGCAATGACTTCCAGTGACTAATCAGTTTAAACTTTTAGGCTTCTTTGTAAACACACCTTTCAGCACGCGCTGCTCGCTTAACACTGCCTTGTTTTCCAGGTTCTTCCACATAGCTTAGCGTTATCTTTAACCTTCTTTTAAAATAAAGGTTCTGGGAAATAGTACTCTTGGTCAATGTGTTTGCTTTTCAGTGTACTGTTTTGGAAAACTGGATAGTGTCTATACTCTTTAATTTAATCTTATCTGGTTATTGGGTATCACCTACTCTTCTGTATCATGTTTTACTTAAACAAATGAAAAGGGGCAATAGTTTTTTAAACTTGTCACTCTGTGTGTATATAGATAAAACCCTACACGCTCCAAACTGATCGATCTTTTAAAAAATGACAAATCATGCCTGAGTTTCCGCCTTTGTTCCAGGTTT
Organism: Gadopsis marmoratus; assembly: GCA_036023855.1. Classification (NCBI taxonomy): domain Eukaryota; kingdom Metazoa; phylum Chordata; class Actinopteri; order Centrarchiformes; family Percichthyidae; genus Gadopsis; species Gadopsis marmoratus. The sequence continues at coordinate 4,599 of JAVQJF010025724.1, read as the reverse complement.
TATTTCTAAATGTCACAATGATGCTGTATGTTTGCTATGTAATCTGCAGCTCAGTTCGTCATGGTGTTCAGATTATTCAGATCACGCCACAAGTCATTGCATAATGCATTTACAAGGTGCTATAATTGGTGGAAATGATTCTTGGAAATAAAATGAGCTGGCCGTTGCTCACATACTGTACCACTGATTCAGTGTAATAGATTCCTCGTAATTCTGGACCCTCATTGTCAGTTTGAAGCAAATTTTCCTTTCTAGTGTAAGTGAAAGCACAGTGTGTAAGCACAGATGCTTATGCACAGTGATGGGTCTTAGTCTTAATGTACTAACCACTGTCGAGTACTGCTGCTCGTGGTGGGAATTGTTGGGTCTATATATATATATATATATATAGAGTCAGTCTAGACTTGCTCTATATTAACAAGTGCTACGAGATAATTTTGTTATGATATGGCACTTTTTAAATAAAACTGAATTGAATAGTCACTAGTCACATATTTTTGCTGTAAGGTTCAAGTGTCTATCTTCACTACATCTCATTATTGAATGTTATGTATTGGTAAAATGATCATTTAAATTATTTAAAGAAAGTTTAAAAGCTACACTATGGTAACTATGGTCCTGAAATTGAGTGTTTTGTTTGCATTCTTTAAAATGTAACTCAATACAGACTATATTCCCCCCCGTTCAAGGGCACAACATTTGGAGGCACCGCTGGCATGTTTTGCATGAGGACCATCCCTGAGCTGTAAGTGGAATCGAATCCTCTTGCCGATCATCCCTCCAAATTAACCCAGGAATCAGCCCAGCAAGGCGGTCAACAGTAGAGATGTGTAGATCATGAGCGTATCATTCATTGAACTAAACTACTCTTTTGATATGAACTAGTAGGAACGAGTCGTCTCAGAGAGTAATTCTCTCACTTTGGCCGTGCATGCGCATTGCACAACAATAATAATGTATGAGTTTTGTTTTTCTCACGTGACAGCTACACAGGCTCGGGATTGGACAGAAAAGAGTAGTATATAATTACTAAATATGAATAAGTATACAAACAAATGATTATGAATAGATTATTAACATGTGAATGAATGAGAAGTCATAAGCCTACAATTAAGTTTACTTTCACATGAGCAACAGGGTACATTTTAAACAGGTGTGAGGAGAACTGAGAGCCGTCACAGTAATCCCGCATTTTGTCATCAGTGCTTTTCTTATTCTGAAGAAAGAGCTCCTGCATTTCATCATGTTAGAATAGAAACTTTAAAGTTTCAATGACCGATATATACTGACATGTATCTGTTGCCAAAGCCTGTTTCATGTGACCAAGCTTTCTTACAGTATCAGACCTGTGACCCAGAAACATTTATTGTGGTTTAACAAGGGAAAACTTCTCAGTGAAGTACTTATTCGTTTTATATTGTGTGTCCACGTCATCAAATATGTGTTTAGCACTTTCAAACTCCTTCATTAATACTTGAACAGCCTCACTCTCTTGTGTACATTCAAACTACTCAACAAAGAAGCAGCCGACTGTCGCAAATTGTCTACAGTTCTCTCAAGCAACTCCTTTGTACAGTTTACACTTCTTTTCTGTTAAAGTCACATTTGACGACGTATACATCTGTACCACAAAAGAGGCTCCACAGTCACCAAGATCAGCACGTTTTGTTGACTCTAATGCTGCAATCTACAGCATCACTGGACATCTCCAAAACATACGCAACACCACAAATAGTTCGATGCCTCTCGGTTAAATGGGTTGAACTGAGACGGTGTTCGTTTGATAGGATTGTATTTCACAAAGATGCCAAATGAGGTTTCTCACCTCTGTGAACACAGACTCCACAATTTGGGACAGGTGAACATTTTGCTTTACTTGCATGCTTTAAGCTGTGCAATCAGCTCCAGGACTTTGGTTTCTCTTTGTGAGGAGAATGGCAGATCGTAAATGTATTCAAAGAAGGTGAAGACCAAGCTGAGTGATGCTGCATAGGACAAGTTACACACCCAGTACAGTTTGAAAAGTTTGTCCACAGAACACATCAGGCCATCATCCTGGATACTTTGTCAATCTTGGCAACAATGACGTACTGCTCTTCAGATCACGATGCATACCAGCTGGGGTTGGTGAGTTGTGGATGATGCTGAAAGATCATTGCAAAACGATCCAATAGGATAGGAGCGGCTGTGGCTCAGAAGGTACCGCGGTTGTCACTTAAACCCAGAGTTGGTGGTTCGATCCCGGCTCCTCCTGTGCACATGTCAATGTGTCCTTGGGCAAGACACTGAACCCTAAGTTGCCCCCGCTAGATTTCTGAATGAATGTGGGTTAGAGGGAGCAGCTTGAGAAGTGAAGCAATAAAGACAGACAAAAACCAGGGTGGCAACAAGCACGGCACGGTGTAATAGGCTGAGTCACCTGTCAATCAAACACACATTTCTTTAAGCTTCTCTGGTTTATAACATTTTTTGCAAATACATACATTAGACTATCATTAAAACTAGCAAAATAAGCCACTGATCATTGTAAAATGTTATTTCTGTAAATGTACAAATATAGTCACACATATTTTTTAAATACTATTGCCACATATTGTCTGTGCACTATTTTATAGTTGGTCTGTCTGTCAGTCACATGCCTGTTGTGTAATGTTGTATAAAATCTGTGCTAAAATGTCCATAAGAGTTGGTTGTATTCGCTGTGGGAATATTGCCGTTTCCGGAGGTTAGTACCACTGGTCTCCACTAGATGGCACTGTTGTATTAAGCGAAGTCAAGTGACGTCACTCAACTCAACCACGACATCACATTGGGCTAAAACACAAGACACAAGACATAGTATGTATCGAAAATAACACTTCACTTAACGTTATTCTTTTTCTCGGTCCTTCGTCCACTTTAGACATTTCTTGTGTATTTTGTGAAGTTGAAGGTGAAATAGTGAAGGCTGAAAAATAAAAGCGTATTCACTCAACAAAGTCAAACAACGCCAAGCTTTATTATACAGTTTTGGGGGATACAGTCCGTCCCAGTATGCCCGAGCGGAAGTTTGACTTTCCTGAGCAGGAAGTTGTCAGCAGTGTTTTTGTTGCCAGTGGGGACTGGTGTGTTGTGAAAATGGCGACGCCTCGTCGCACCTCTCAGCTGCAGCAGCCGAACTCCCTGCTGTCCTCCCCGCCCCGCGGCTCCTCTCTCCCCGGCAGCCCGCCTGGCTCTCCGCCGGCGCCCACTGACGATGCCGCGACGCTTCCTCGCAGAGGCGCGATGGAGAACGCGGCTGACGGGGCGGTAGCCCCTGCCTCTCCCACCACCACCACCCCCCCCCCAGCTCTGGCCCTCACCGCCAGCAGCAGTAGCAGCACTAGCAGCAGCGCTAGCTCCCCGACCACCACCGAGGGCAGCGGGACCAGCCTCGGCTCTACGCCCGACTCGGGCAGCGGTAACCCGTGCAGCAGCAGCAGCAGCAGCAGCAGTAGCAGTAGCAGCGGTGGTGGTGGTGGTGGTGCAAACGGGGCTTTCAGGGAGCTGTTTGAAGCCTGTCGAAACGGGGATGTTTCGAGGGTGAAGAAACTCGTGGATACTGTGAACGTGAACGCGAAAGACATGGCAGGACGGAAATCGACACCCCTGCATTTCGCTGCAGGTAACCACAACGAAAATCAACTTTTAATCCTACTGAAGTCTGCAGACTGTTGATGAGTCCAGCTGGGGAAAGTAGCTTTCTACCAGAACGTAGCTAACAAAGATGGGCTGTAAGCAGAGCCGTTAGCCAGCTTTCAGGATGATATTGGCAGACGGTGCCAGAATAACGACATCATGTTAATGATGAGGAGATAACAGAGTGACTGTGAGGACATTTGGACAGTCAGCTGTTAAGAACTTATAGTTAGACCTGCTGCTTTTGCTTCTTTGACTTTTCTAATTTGTAGTAATGAAATTAAGGTTTTCTAACATGCCTGCAACAAAACAGCCAGGTTGGTTCCAATGCAGAAACGTATCTATTTATGCAACATAATAAATATCTTATTTAAAAGTTGCCTTTGGTTTAACCCGAGTCTATCCTTCTATTGATATTGAGTGTTTGCCACAAGAGGATGAAACTGTAAAACAGATGCAGCGGAAGTAAAACAGGACATCAAATAAAAAGCAAAAAGTAACTTATTTTGAATGTTCTTTCAGGTGTGTTGCTCTTTAATTCTGCAGCCCATTTTATAAAAGATGGAAACCTCTATAATCCCTCAGCTTTAATTGAATCCTGCACAAAACGCTATGTGCAAGAGTTTCTTCTGGACGTCACAGTTCAATTGATGTAACGCTGATCTTCTCGTTTTATTTCTTACCTCAGGTTTTGGGCGTAAAGATGTGGTGGACCACCTGCTTCAGACAGGTGCTAATGTGCATGCACGGGATGATGGGGGTCTGATCCCGCTTCACAATGCATGCTCATTTGGCCACTCAGAGGTGAGACTTTATGTGCAAATTCTCCTACTTCTTCGGTTAAATAAAATATTGACAACCCCCCCCCCCAACCCCTCTGTATCAGCTGGAAAGTGCAGCATCACAAATTTGAAAACAGGGCCGCATATCTCTGTGTAGAGA
>JAVQJF010025717.1:0-14758 GCA_036023855.1 Gadopsis marmoratus | reverse complement strand
TTTCTGGCCATGTTATATCACAGGTATACACATACACACATGTTTTTGCAGCTGTACAATCTTGCCTTTGACAGCTTCACGGCTAACTCACAGACTGACCTTGAAAACATCCTAACTTTCAGATACTCGAGGTTTGATTCAGTGGGAAAGAAATTATACTAATATAATATAATATATAATATACGAATATTTCACCCCACCATGCGCACAGTTTTTTTAAAAATAAATTCCTGCCTTTATGGAGAATAATAATTACATCTTTTGTTGCTCTTGGAACTATTGTACATCTGTTTATTCATTATCGCATATTTGCGACTTGCATTTCATCGTGGTGCCCCTCTGTTTGCAGGGTCTACACCCTGATCCATGTGGTGTCCTATCGCAGCACAGAGAAAGACTACAAACAAAAAGACGATGTAAGTAACAAAGCTCAAACACAACAGGGAATTTGGTTGGAATTCTTGTCAGGTTCAAGACTTGCAGAGGCTTGATTATATTACGGCACTAGGGCCCCTCAACATCAACACTGTAAAAGACAGAGAACCAAATTGCCAACGGACTTGTCATCATGAAAACAGAGTGTAAAGCACAGCTGTTTAACACAGGCAACTGTGCAAGAGGGGGTTCAATAGCATTTAAGCATTACAAAAAATATGTAGAAAGTGCAATAATATATTCCAAAAAGAAAACATACACTATATAAGGTGTGAGCATGTATGCAAAATTAAGCTACTGTAGGGGTAAAGGGCATTATTTATTCAGGCCAGATTAGTAATTTTAAATCACACACGTAAACACACATTCTCATCTAAATATGTGCTGATTACAGCAAAACTAGGTGCAACAAATATGGCCAAAGAAAAATTTGTAACATTTAAAGCCGACATCCTCTGTAGAAACGTAGTTAGTTTTGTTCATTTTATCATCAATGCCGAGCATGAAATAATTTTTTTCTGTGTGTGTGCCTTCCTGTCGCCTAGGAGGAAGATGATGATGGCTTGACTCTGGAGAACCCCATTGCCAATGGACTTGTCATTACCAGTGATGACCTGTAGTCAGAAACAACCAACTGTGACAAGTGAAACCCAACAACCAGCACACATTGACATAGCCAGTGGCAACCAACCAGCAGGTCTCTTACCACCTACGGACTGGAAATCAAATACTTATTTTTTCAGTTTCACAATGCACTAAATACGACACGTTTTACTGATCAAACAGCATAGAGGCAGGCATGTAGACAGGCCTTGTCTTAAGCTTCATATCATATGAAATAATCTAGTCTTCAGCTGTTTTGCCTCCCAGCTAGTGAGATTTCAGTATAAACCAGCTAAGGAAAAAGAGGGACTAGGGAAATCAATTATAATAGAGCCAAGCTTTGTTTGACAATATAAAATGAGGAATTTCTGAGATGTGAGCTCTGGTTTTTGGATTTCAGGAGATTTTTTTTAATGATCAAGTGTTTTATTTTAATGTATTTGCTCTTAAAACTTGTATTTATTTGAAGTATGGTTGAATACAACGGGTCCACACACATACTAATTCAATGTCCCTATCCGAATTGAGGGTCTAAAGACAGAGGATGTTGCACAGAATGCACATCGCATTGTACAAAAATTTTGAATAATACATTTAAGAAATGTAATAATCTGAAAACAAAACATACACTTCAGATTTATCAAAAAGTTCATAGAAAAATCAGTGTACTGTGGTGATTCTTTTTTTTTTTGCATGTCTATGCATCATAATAATGGGCTGGATGGACAGAAACAAATCATTTTAATTTAAAAGAGAAATGTATATGAGCTCCTTATAAATTCAGGTTACATAAAAAACCCTGAATATTTTACTCCCAGGAAACAATGCCAATTCTAAATGCTATATTTGCACATGAAATACTGTGAGGAATACTTTTAACATTTTATTTAATAGTTTCTGGTGTAATTTACACTGTTGCCTTTTTAATCTTATCAAGATGGCACAAGTGTAATTATGCTTACCAATCATGTGTGCCAAACACTGCACTTTACAAAGGGATATCTTTTCTGTATTCTGCCTGGAAAACTACTGAATTGATTACAATAAATGTGTGGACAATCTCTTTGTAATGTGAAAGCATACAACTACATATGTCAGAAATGAAGACCTGTATTTAAATGTATCTAAAGTTTACAAGTCTCATAACCAGCAGCTCATATTCATCTTATCATCACTAACATGCTCTATATGAGTAAAAATATATGTATTTCTTGTCCTTTGACTGAATCCAAAACTGATTTTTCTAATGATGGTTTTAATAATTGTTTTGAGAAATGTACTTATTCAACTCTATGGTCAAAAGGAGGTTGAAATAAATATATTGGAACAGGAAGCAGACCACTGTTAAATGCTTCTCGCTTTTATTAAATTTACTTTTATCTATAAAACAAATTATTTCAAGTAGGGCATATATTTGTTGCGTATTCTAGGCAATGCAAGGATATGCAGGGCTAACCCTACAGTGTTGTCCCTGGTTTGCATTTGTTGGGCGAGGTTTGGCTGCTGTGCACCACAATCCAGCACCCTTGCACTAAAGGGCTCTGGGGTAAAGTGGGATTTCATGAGGCAGGTAAAGCAAGAGGAATTAATCATGTGGGAAATGTGATTTATTGATCCAAAAATTATATCTGATTAATTTGTGCTCTGTGCGGTAGTTTTCCCTCAGTCTGGTGTCCCCTCCTGTCAGTCTGAACTTTACAACATAGAATATTGTTGATCGCATTGTTATGGGATTGTTATAAATTGTTAGGGATCTATTTGTGCCCTCATGACTGTATCTTCTTAAAAGACAGCTGAACTTTAAAGCATCGAGGTTCCCGAAAACAGTTTACATTGAAAATTACACTTTTGTTTCTGTAACATTTGTACTTGTATATAGGCTTATTTCACACTCCCTTAAAAAGACAAAACACAACCTGAGTTGACCTTTTTTAATGAATAATTAATTTCATTCAAATGAATGGAAGCAATACAGTTATTAAATAGAGGCAATTGCAAAGCAATCATCCAATATATTTTTGGGGAGCAATATCTCAGCTGAGGGTGACGCAGCAATCAGACACTGAGCACAACTGTAAAGGTTTCATCACTGTTCTCTGTGGATGCAGCGCAGACACAGCGTCTCTCACAATGACAGCGTCTGCAGGACCGTGCACCTTCATAATACTACACACTGCAGAGTTATAATGTAGTCGAGCAACAAATGTCATGTTTACAAGTTGTTAGGTCAGAATGGTGTGCGTTCTATTTTGGACAAAGGCTCAAGTCTGATTGCTGACACCGTTCCCCAAACACCCATTACAAAAAGAGTGACACTTCACCTGAAACTCAGTGAATAACTTTCATTTAATTCACAAACCTTTTCTATAGGTTGACTGTTTTTGATCCTATGCTATTCAAGACATAGAAAGTAAATTATGTAATTCACCTAATGTGTGACCTCAAAGATGCACATATTGGGTATTACAAAATGTCTGCCAGTGGTACTGTTTTAATATAGTGTACACAGAAAATATGATCTTAAAACTGCAGGAAATGGCTACTTGGAAATAAATCTAATATCTCAAATAACATGTGATGTTCACTTTCTATTAAGGGCTGGAAATTGATCATTAAATGTACAGTATATAAAACGTGTCAATTTTTGAAAGCTTACACTTCAGCTTATATCATGAGAGATTTCCACCAGCCATGCGTTGATCCCTCTGACTGACAGCCAATAAAAAAAAAAAATCAGCCAGCCCAGATGACTTAACGGTCAGTTTTATTGGGCCACAGGTTGGCACTTCAATAATCAAAAGCTTGGCTGAAGTTGCGTTTGTGTCCTCCTCTGTTGTTGCCATAGCCACCATTGCTGTTCCGAAACCCACTACTACGGCCGCCATTTCCCCCGAAACTCCGCCCCCTACCACCTCTGAACCCTCCTCCTCTGTCACCACGGTTACCGCCTCCAAAGCCTCTGTCACCACGGTTACTGAACTGCTTCTCCTCCAGCTCTGGGAGCTCTGTGGCTACAGTGAGTTGCCAACGGCGACCATCCTTCCAGTTATCCTGTTGAAGGATCAAGTGTGGTGAAAAAATGTTAGCTACTACTACCACAGTTTGTCAAAAACAATGTCAAAATATTTATAGTTAACTTTGGATTATTCATTTTCAGAAATTTAATCTTGAAGACACTATAAACAGTCCACCACACATCTTAAACAGATGTTTACTGTTGTTCTCACCTGCATCTCCTTGGCCTTGTCAGCTGGGACATCAAAACAAACTCCCTGTAATAAACAATACGGGTGAGATGGTGAGTGTTTCTGTCTCACTCGGTTTTTGACAGTAGTCAGTCCAAGCACCTGCTGTGCTACCAGAACAAGAGCCACAACAAGCATGGTCACACCTACAGACAGGTTTCACATATTCACTTTCTGCTAACAGATGTTTTGCTGTTGCTGTGGATAATTAGTTGTGTGTTATATCTGGTGCGGTTGTACAGTAGTAGCTGAAGTCACATAAAATATACAACTGTTTTTTTTTTTATAAATTACACGGGTTCTTTTCTGAATTTACATTTTGATTTACCACCAGATTTCCCATTTACTTTTCATTTGCCAAGTCTATTACTTTCATTTTATGAGACACTGTTGGGTCAAGACACTACTAATCCAAGTGGGATCTAACAAGAGCACTCATTAGCTATCATCTAGACTCAATTAGTTGTAGCCTACATCCATGCTCAAGTTTATAACTGTATACACCAAATCAAAGTCTAGTACAAACTCACTCAAAGCCATATTCTTAAACTTAAGATAATAAAATAAATATCTGACAAGCTGATCCTAAAAACTTCCACAATGGCTCCCATACTAACATGCAATGCAATCTGAAATACAAAAAAATTAACAGGAAATGTAACAAATATAATTTCTTTAAGGCATATATAAACAGAAGTAGCACCAAATGTTTGTGTGTGTACATACTGCTTTGCCTTTGAGGAAGGTCATTCTCTGAATGTGATTCTCAATCTCTTCTCCAAGCTGTTCTTTGATGGTTTTCCATGCATAACCCAGATTATGCATCTCCTGAGAACACACCAACTGCATAGTGGTGAAACCCTGAAGAAAAAAAACCCAGAAACAATAAGTTAAGTGGAATTAGATCATACAGTACCTAAAAGCGCAACAAAATAATGATGGAATTTAAATGGAGGACAAGCGCAACATTTTTAAGTGCGTAACAGGGATAACATGTCAGGTGGGTGTGTGTGTCCAGAGCTGTTTGAATCATCCTGCAGTTGTTGTCGAACCCTTGCAGAGTGCAACTACTGCAGTGTTTAAATTAACACTGTAACCCTAATAATGTATGAAGCTACCTTGTCTGGCAATGTTGTGTGTGAGCAGTGGCCGCAGTAGTGTGTCCAGACTTGTTACTATACTGCATGTGTCTATATAAAGTCTTTTGTTTTGTGTCTTTTGTTTTGGTTTAGTGAATATATTTGCGTGTACGTTGCTTATGACTAGAATATACCCGAACCAAATCCAAACTTACAGCATCAGAGTTGAGCAGTGACCTCTGCTCTAGACTTGTGGCTCCAGAAATATGGGCCAGGGCAGCAGCTAGAGCCTCAACTGCTCCTCTTTCCTCGATCAGCTTCTCAGCCGACGCTCTGAAGTGCCCGATAGCTGTGACTGGAACAGAGTCCAGAAACCTGGACACAATCAAGAAATAAAACAATATCAATCTGAAACTTATTTGCTTGGAAATTGAGCAGTATCATTATTAAGGAGATTTCAGCAGGGCAGAGGCTTTGTGGAGCCATTAATTTACCCAAGTTATCATAGTCCTCAACCAAACGACATAAGTGACAGAGTCCAAAGTTTCAAATAGTAATCTATTACAGAAATTTCATACATCAAAAACAAAATATATATGGATCCACTTGGTTCCGACTCTCTCAGAATTACCTACCTGACAGCATCCTTGCTTGATGACTTGATGATATCATTGGCAGTGGGAACGCCAACTCGTTTGAATGAGATACCCTGGAATAATACCAAATAAAATGTATTTAGTTTGATTCTCAAGACAGCTACATCTAAGTAGAGTCACACAGGTTGCATAGAATGTCAGAAGGCCATGTCTTAAAATGTGCAATTTTACACATGGTTTCTGAATACTGGCAAAAAGCAACTTTCAGTCTGGTTTTCTACGTAGCACAGCAGCACCTTCTTCAACTCTGGCTACTCTAATGAAACACTCTTCTTTGCCCCTATGACTTCTTCTACTTCGACTGAATTTAAAAAGACACATACTGCTTTGTTTTCTACATAGCGCAGCTGGTCCTCTTCTTTCCTCTGGTAGAAACAGATGCAGACTCCTGTCCTGCCTGCTCGCCCTGTACGTCCTGAACGATGGATGTATGACTCCACATCCTGACACCAACCACAGAGAGAAAAATGTTGATTAAAAGTAAAGGTGATAGTTCTTTATGAACCATAATTTATGCAACATTGTTTATGAGCAAGTGTGCACAAACATTAATCCGCTAAGAGTTAATTAATCAACCAGTGCACATAAATGTACTGCAGCCGTTACCATTTTCAATTAAACTCAAACTGAGGCATGCAAATGCTTATTTTTAAATGTATTGTATATGAACGGAACATAAATATAAAAATATAACATCTACTTTGCAATGAAATGGCACGTTGCAAATGCAAAGATATACTCCTTATTAAATGCTTGTTGATACTGGCAACACATCACACCTTGGGTGGAGAACACTGGATCACCAGGTCGACTTCAGGGATGTCCAATCCACGGGCTGCAACGTTGGTGGCAACCAGAACCTCAAATGCCCCATTCCTGAAGCCCTTCAGCGTCAATTCTCTCTGTTTCTGAGGAATATCACCATGGAGGGTCTGGGCACTCTGAAAACATACACACAAAATAAAATGAGAAAATGGTTTACAGTTCTGGGGGAACTGACACACATTTAAAAATAAAAAAATAAAAGCAGAAAACATTTTAAGAAGTAAGGCAACAGCCCTGGATAACAAATAAAATTCCCCAATCTTACAAACTTCTCAAAATGACTCGTTATGAAGTTATGTGATATAAGAAATGTCAGTTGAACAAATTACAGATTAAAAAGGTATAATATTTTGCTTCTGTATGAATTAGCTATACATAAACTGTTGTGTGTAAGTCTACCTGTTTGATGGATGCATTCATTGAAAGTTCATTGGCCTCTTTCTTCGTTTCACAGAACAAGATGGTTCTGCCATGGCTGCCGCTGTAAACCTGTATCACATCGCCTATCACGGCTGCACGCTGTGACCAGTGGCAGGCTATGGCCAGATGCTACAGTGCAAAGAACAGCGAAAGAGCAAGAAGATTTTTTTCATTAGTCCAGCTGGAAGACTTCAATTTGTACTTCATTACAATTCCACTGGTGTTGATGATGATAAAATACAGTATTTTGTGTTTTGTTTTGACTGCAAACTTGCCGGGCATTCCTGATGAAGAAATATGGGATGGTATTTTACAGTCTCAATTACTTTAACTGTCCCTGCTTACAGGCAACACAGAAATCTAAGCCTAAGAACTAAGTTTGCTGTAATGGCTTGTTATGCATGCATCACACACCCTTCACCTTTGCAAACTGATTCCTCTTTCCAAACAAGCACACACACACACACAGACACACACTTACTTCTACAGTTGTTGCAGCTCTCTGTGTTTTCTTGCCAATCAGGTCAACATGTTTGCACTGTGCTCTCATGTATTTTTTGGCCACCTCGTAGACCCATGGAGGGCAGGTGGCCGAAAACAGAAGAGTCTGTGGGTTGGAGTCAGAGTCTGGAGAGAAGCACACGTACACAGACACACATTCCTTATTTTCCATACATGACCACACTATGCTGATCATTTAATCTACTTTAACATATACTCCATAAACATGAACACACACATATACTCACTTTACAAACACACAGACCTACCTTTCGTATATGAAGAGGCCAAAATCTCTTCAACCTGTTCTGCAAATCCCATGTCCAACATTTGGTCTACTTCATCCAGAACAACGTGTTTCACTTTAGAGAGGTCGAGTTTATGGTTTTGGATGTGGTCTTTGATGCGACCAGGGGTTCCAACCAAAATATCGATACCGTTACGGATAGCGTCGACTAGACAGGAGGAGTGGAGAGAAAGCTATTATTAATATAAATGTGTAATTAAAACAGACAGAAACCACATCAGAAAACAAAGAATAACAAATAATGAATCTATATTTACAGTGCAGGGTACTATTTGTATTTAAACCTGAAAAGTACTTTCTAATAACATTAAACATTAAGAAGCCATCAATGTAATTAAATTGACTCTTAATGATTTTAACCATTTCAGAATTGCTTCCATTTGTGTTTTTGCATTGGACTTACTCTGTGGGTTGTATGAGCTGCCTCCATAGAAACAGGTGATAGCCAGTCTCTTGATAATGTCTTTGAAGTCCTTAGCGACCTGGATAGCCAACTCTCTGGTTGGAGTTAACACCAGGACCTACAGGTAGACAGAAAGGAGACTCAGTCATACACAATACTACTCAGGGAGAAACAGATACTGAGATGCAGACTGATGCTAGTTTTCAGTGACTGGTGTGAAAGTGTATGTGTGTGTGCACCTTGGGGGCCCGGCCTCTGGTTAACCCCAATGAATCCTTCTGGAGCTTCTCCACCAAAGGGATGGCAAAGGAGAACGTCTTTCCTGTTCCTGTTCGGGCTTGGGCAATTACATCCTCTCCATCATATACAGGATTAAATGTTTTCACCTGAATGTCAAACAGGTGAGAGACTCCCCGAGCTGAGATAGAGAAAGTGGGATGACAGGACAAGGAGAAATACAGAGAATTGATGGTATTTTGTTTTTTAGCACACCCCAAAGCACCTCAGCAGCTCCAAAGCCCAGTTAACACTCCAAAGGATGCTTTCGGTACATAAAGAATGTGCTTAATTAAGTCCATAATGGTGGTCACCAAATTTCAAATGATCAAACCATGTATATCAGATCACTTCTCAAAAGCTGACACAAAATGTCAAATATTAAAAATCATGTGTATTCAATAAAAAAGCAGCTGTTCAGACATTAACTATGTTAAAGACGACAGTCTGCGTAGCTTTTTCAAAAGATTAGACTTAATTCAAATTCATCAACATGATTGCCTAAAACTAAGTGCAGAGCAACAAACATGTCAGACTTTGAAGACCTCTGGTCTCGAACCACTGTATCAAGGTACAAAATGTATTTATGGTTTTTACCTTTAAGTTTATCAATGGTGACTTGTGAGATCCTGAAGTTGGAGAAGGCCCCTTCCCTCTGCTCTGGTGTCTCCTAAACAAATAAACAGGGTCAGTCTATATGACTGGTATCTTACCCTACAGCTGAATTTAAAGAGTGTGTTGAAAAAAACAACCCAAATAAACAGAACTCACTTTTAAAATGCTGCAAATAATATTGGGAGACAAATCCAATAAAAACTGCAAAAGAGCTCAATTATATGTTTGAATTACTCCAAAGCGGAGTCGTCATACAATAACTATCAACTTCTCCTGAGACAGAATAACTGTACAATCAAGTCCGAGAGTCATACCGTTTCTTTTTCGTTGTCGCTAGCGGAGTCTTCACTTGACTGGGACGGTGTCTGGGTGGGCGTCTGAACAGGAGTGTTTGGGGTAGAATGTCCGTTGCTTGCTTCCTCTAAGATTGTTTTCTTTTGCTTCTTCTTTTTTTTCTAAACCCCAATATAAACAGGAGGAGACATTGTTAAAAGATGGGACAAGCATGACCTTGTTTACCTGGGCATAGCCAGAGAATACGCATTTATGTTTTAAGCAAAATTCAAATCTGCCACTGATCACCTCTAGGACAGATCATCCAATGTCCCACAAACAACTTAATGGATAATAAATACAGTTTTATTTGTCCATTTAGTACCAAGACTAAAAAATCTAAATCTATAGTACTGGCAACTACATATTAGAAGTAGAAAAGGCCAATTCTGAAGAAAGTACAGTGTGAATGCTCTATATTGAAGGGGTGATGCTAATCTGGATAGATGGCTTGAAATGTTGAATAATACTGTGAAAATATGAATGATGTTGAATGTGTACGTCTGTTTGTGTAGTGTATTACTGTGTGTGAGTGTATGTGGGCGACAGTGACGGCGGTAGGCTTGAATTTATTAACAGTTAAAAAGATAAAACTGCCAAAAATAGCTCAACATCAATCCACCAAACTGATGGAGGTTTAATTAGCTAATCAACATCAGTTGTGTGTAACTATCTGGTTCCTGAAAGTGCTCAGTCACTGAGACAAAAATAGAGAAACATGTAAAGGTTTCACTCAGAAAAGACAACATCACTCAAAAACCGTAGGTCGTATCGGTGAAATGACTTTGTTGAACACGTAGATGTATAATTTGCTTGGGTAAAGTTTAAAAAAAGGCTTATAAATCAAAAGTCCTCTCATTTGTGTTTGCTCAAGACTGAGTCAAAATATCATTACAGTCATTGTGACAGTTGAAGGATTTGCTGATACTTTAAAGCAGACAGTTCAAAAACTGTATGTCCTACGATTTAAATAGTTGCATGATCTGAACCAGGACAAGACTGTCTACTTACTGGTGTAAAAAGTATGTATGAAGACTGAAAACTGTGCGAATGAGAGCAAGTTGGAGAGATTTTTTAAAGAAGATTTTACAGTTGCCTCCACTGTAGCTCTGAACATTCCAACACATACATATACACTCTCATGTAAAACTCTCAGATGGGCTGAAAATTATGAAGTATGAATAAAAAGTATGAATGACATGAAAAAGTTGAATTAATGGGAGATAGTTTTGTGAACGTTTCAAAGATGGAATGGAGTTTTGACGTGCATGTATAATATCTGGGAAGACGTTGAAGATGAGTGGGATTGAATTATTTCCTCCCATGACTCCCATTATAACAAAGTTTCAAAAAAGTTGAATATTTTTAATGGGTTTTGAAAAGTTCAATAATACCCAGAAAGTATTAAAGATGCGCAAAATTTTGATGTTTGAATGAGTAAAATCTCCTGGAAAACCTTTAATATCTTGGAAAGTATGAATGAGAAAATAGCTCAACATTCCTAATTGAGCTGAATATTTATATAATAATAATTATGATGTTTGAATTAAGTCTCTATGTTGAAAAATGTGGAACTAGTTATACTAGTAGTAAAAAAATGCAGCGGAATAATAAAGAATTATTTTGCAGAAGAACAATGCTTCCAGCATTCACACCAACTAAAAACACAGCACTGACCTCGGTCTCTCCTTCTGCTTTCTTCTTAATCTTCTGCTTTGGTGTTTCAACACCATTACTGTTACCATTCAGGTCTGTGGCCACATCTATGTGATCGATCACTTGGTCCACGGCGTGCTTGTCTTTTTTCTTTTTCTTCTTTGGTGCTGGAGGTTCACAGTCTGGGTCCACCTGCTGTTCCTGGTCCTCCAGTTGCTGCTTCTTCTTCAGCTTCTTGCCCTCCTTGGTCTTGTTCTTTATTCATTTTTTAAACAGAAACAACAAAATCAAATAGTTTCAGTTAAACCAAATACTGTGCAGCTGCTCAAAGATTTAAAAAAGAAAAATGCTGGCACCTTGACTATTAGTTTGCGGTTATCTCATTGTACTGCAATTTCACTGAAACATATTTTAATTTACATGGTTATGGTATGATATACAGAAGTGGTTAAAGAACACCACATTTGATTTGTTACATTATTTGAATAACTGCAGAGCATTTTTTAAGTAAATAAGTGATGTTTTTGTAAGAATAAACTTGTCAGTTCAACACCAAATGATGACTGTTTTAATTTCTTGCAATTATTATAATTACAGCAGTGATTCTGGAAGAATTTTATAATTGAAGCACTAACAGAACTGGATATCTTTTGCTGTAATTTTCAGTTAATATTATTTCATATCAACTAATAAATGCCATGGAAATCTAGTTTTTTCAAACTGTATATGTAATTAAACAACTGCCTGCCTACCTAGAGGGTATCTTACTTTCAATCAGATCGTGTTAATGATTTTTTTATATTTGTGTCCACATCCATAACTTAATCAAATGCCTTTAGTCCTGTTCAACTGTTGCGCCAACTTATTTTGGCTTTGGAAACATGTGATGGCTATGTTTCATACCTTTTGACACTGCATAGAGTAGTTAAAGTATATATTGTCAGTTAAGCATCAAAGTTCATTCTCGACCTTGGAATTAGCAGTTTGACAAAACAATCTTAATGTAAGTGTAAGTGGACCTCGAGTGGGTAATGTTTTGTGAAAAAGTATCAATAAAATTAAGCATTGTCAGCAGCCATAATTAAGTGAAATTATATTGTTTCACTGTTCTGAGCAGGTTGTTTTGTATACTTGGGGAGACCAGCTGTATAGCACGTCATCACGTCGCGCCGCAACCGCAGATACACACACATACGCAACGGTATGTTACAAGATTCATGCTAGCAACCCGTCGATCCGTGTGATCTACAGATCAGCTCACGAACACATGGGCACGCCACGTGATCTTCTAGCTACCAGGCTAAATTGCTACGTTAACAATGTATGCTAACATTACCGTAGCAGTGTATCGCGTTCTTTATCTATACCACTGTTGATTACACTATGTTAACAACATTTCTCCACTTGTGTCGCGACTTAAACCCATCTTACGTTGGCTTCCTAGCCGGTTGGCCGAGGTTCCTGGTTAGCACGTTCAGCCACATGTTGTCAAACATGGAGTAGCGGGGCAGCACGTCGCACTAGCTACACGGATTATTTAGGTTGTCCGCGGCGACAGGACCCACTCTGCTCACCTTTAGGGTTTTAGCCTCCGCGACTGTGTCCACGTCTTCCTCCATGGCTTCAGCTTCGGATTCAAAGATGATTTTTGTCGGCATTTCTCTTCCCTGTTGGTACCCCTCAGCGTAGACACAGGCTAACCCACGGGCACGCGGATGAAAAGGAACGCGCAGGGCTGCGCGAGGAAGGTTGTTCACGAGCCAGACATAGAAATAGATGTGATAGAAAGGTTCTACAGGGCAGAGCCATAGGCTGTACGTGAAGAAGCAAGAACATTAATTATCGTTCAAATAGGTTACTGCAGATTCTGCACTCTATAGTAGAACTAAAAGACAAGGTTTGATTTTTGGAATAAAATCAGTAACTATTTTTATTTGACAAAGAATGCATTCTGCTATGCCTCTCATGAGATTAAAGGTTGTGAAATGTAAGGATGGTGTGCAATAAAGTTGCGTGTGAGGAAAGCCCAACCATGCAGGCTTAAAAAATATAATTTTCTAAGTTGATAAAGTCATCATAGCAGAAATCACACAACACAATCAACATCAAAACGGTAAGGATAACAACTCCCCAGCAGATGGCCCACTGTATCATGTTCAATTGACTAAGTCTTTGTCCTTTACATGTTAAGTGTGCTTAACACTGTGCAAGTGAGAGGCCCTTTGATGATTTATTGAATAAAGTGCAACCATATGGTTTCTATAATAAGTCTACACAAAGTCCCAACTGAAATTAAATTGCATGTTTTTTTTCTGCTACAACGTTACATATCTGAAATATCTCTGAAATCACTTGTCCTGTGTTCTTTTTTGAGAAATAAATATAAAATATTCTGCATATCCACTGTACAATATCGTAGGACACATGACAATTATGATGCAGTACATCATAATATATGTGTCAGTGACGAGTAAAATGGAACTCTAAAATAGGAAAAAAAATACAAAATGTAAATCAATCATACTTTGTGCATTGGAATATAATTAAGTTTCATATAGTTTTATAGATAGCCAAGATGAAACTGTTACAAAGTGCAGGCCTGAACACATACATACATCAGAATCAGAATCAGAACTGTTTCTGATTTTGATTCTGATTCTGATTCTGATACAAGATGTGTTATCATTTCAATGTCAAAGTGCTATAAACTGCATGTCTTTTTGTGTTTAAAAAGTTGTAGTTTAAGATTCCATTAATAAAAACCAAAAGGGACCAATGTCATTTCTTGGCATATAACTGAGCTTTGCTCTCCTCTGTAATGGCTAGAGTCATTACAGCGCATTTTCAATGAGCAGTTACTTTTTACCTCGCAAAAGACATGATTCTCATCTAAACGGTTGAAACGAAGGGTCCAGCGTGCACTTATCAGAATCAAATTGTCTGGGTTTTTTTCTTTAAGGGCTATGTTTTACATGAGGAAATGGTTTGGTTGATCAGAAACTTGCAAATTAGTCTGAAAAATCAATGTGAAAAAGAATCGTGATAAAATCGAGATCGTGAATTTATTATTAAAAAATCGTGATATGATCGTGATATGATATCTTTGCCATATCGCCCATGCCTAACTCTGACTTAGTATAGTTCAAAGATCAGTATTGCATGATTTGTTAAAAATTGTTAGTGGCTAGTGAAAATGGGACATTGTGATTTCCTAGGAATGTTGTAGAAGTGATGATTTGAAAATGTAAATAATTGCAGAGATTTATAGAAATAAAATGTTGCATCTTGATATTTATCTGTTTCCTACCTTGTTAAATCATTGTTGATAATTATTGTGAGAAATCATTAACATGATCAGTGTCTTCACATAGATGAATATCATTAATTATTAATAATAACATATA
>JAVQJF010025715.1:0-31868 GCA_036023855.1 Gadopsis marmoratus | reverse complement strand
CCCCCCCCCCCCCGGTCTGCTCTCTGCGAATCAACAGAGCAGAAATCATGACAGGGTCATCGGAGGAAAAAACAAAACCTTTGAGACTGTGGTGATGTTTTATTGCTACTGATGGAGGGAGAGATAGGGAGGCTTGTTTTGGCTTTACAGGACAGTGATGAGTTAACTGCCGGGTGAAAAAAAAAAAAATCCATTTCACTCCTCTAACTCTTCTGGCAAAGTCTGGTAAACTGAAAAGATTTTATACATTGACAACATTTATTAAGCATTTGGTGTTACAAATGTGTTCATTACATTTAAACATTGCATTTAAACTAAAGTTAGGCTGATTAAACATTCACAATAAAACACAACAATCCTTTTCTCTGATTTGATAAGCCTTCAGACTTTGTCTCTGAAGGTAGCGGCTGGTGTAGAAGTTGAATAAATGACACCACAGTTTGATGCTCAGCTAGTGGGTCAAGTTCATCTATCATATATGCCCCTGTGTCTACCCTGTATAGACACAGAGGCATTTATAAAACCCAGGGGTAAAATAATGTGCATCCCACATATAGTCAATACGTGTGCGTAAAAGTAACACATTGATTTTTTAATATACAATGATACAGTATACTATACCTGAATTAAGATTTGGTATTTTATGTGAAACATACGTATGTTCCAACTACTGAGGCTGCAAATGATACAATTTAATTTTAAATTTACACACAAATGTCAGTTAAGATATATATGGTACTCCAACATACTGTGTGTACATAAAAAGGTATCTCCGTATATTTACACATACTGATTCACGTATGAGAACGATTTTAAATAAATAAATAAAAAAGGTGTTTTCATTGATTAGAATTGGCTGAAATGTCTCAAGAAACCTTGTTGGTGTTCATTGTGTGTTGCGTTACTTTATGGATTCATTTCAACACTGTTTGCAATGAGCTGAAACGTGAACCAACACCTCTCTCTAAAATAAATTCCCTCAGAAGTTCTCCCTTGCCACTTTTGTATTGTGTAAACATAACTCATTTTGGGACAGAATTCTCGGAACTGAACCACAATATCCTTATATCCAGGTTAACAGTTCGCCCAAACAATAACCTCTCTCACGTGTTATCCTAGTTCTGTCTCTTATTTCTTGTCACTCTTTGTTCTATACTGTCCCACAAAACAGAAAAGGTCCATCTCAAATTTAGCTTGCAGTAAAGGGGGGGGGGGCATCTGGGGGGCATGGATTTCTCCAGTGGTATTTTGATTTAAAATGTCGCAAGATACTCAAGAATAATCCCTCTGCACTCTACTTTGTCAGGACAACAGGCATGTTGGGTGACGATGTGAACGCACGTGTTTGGGGATAATTTTCTGCCTCACCGCAAAATGATTTCACCTTTTGTTTTTATTTCCCAGAAGAATGTTCCAGACGAACGGAGGGTAAACAGCGGTAGTCATTAAAGGAGGTTTTGCAGCTTCAGTAGGTGAGTTTGTAGACCACAGGCATTAGGAAACAGCAGAATAGGACTGTCTGCGGGCGGCGTGTGTTGTCAGGTACAGAGGCATGATGGGTACGGATGGCAGCAGCAGACCAAACAATCCGAACAGCGAATCAAATGATGAATCTCTCTGTGACAACAACTAAAAAAACATATACTGTACGGCGGAAGTCAAAAGCATCTCTGTTTCCTCTGTGGGTTCAATTGAAGACCCAACAGAGAACGGACAGCTGAGCACAATAGCAACACTCACAGAGGATGTTCCAGTTCCAGAAGTATCAGAAGCATCATCTATAGTCTGTTGTGTTTAAATGACACAAAATCAATGATACCAGCAGATAAAGAGACCAACAAAGTCCCTAAATTAAAAGCTGCAACTCTCCTTTTGCCTCAAACCCCATTTCCAATATCAAATCCAAGCTATGTTTTTTTAAAAAAAGCCACAGATAAAAAAAAGTCTAAATTGGCTCAGTTTCCAAATGTTTGGCTGCTTCCAAGAATGAACAAAACAAATATCCTCACGTTACACTTCCCATCACTATCAGTGTGGGATTTTGCGAGCTGAGACTCGTCGTCAGCAGACGCTTGCTCAGATGTAAATCAGCTGAAGTCAAATCATTAGTCAAACCAAAAAAATAAATAAATAAATAAAAGATTTCAGCCTTCAGCAGCATGAAACACGTCTGTCTGCAGCAAGGGGCCGAAGAAGACAAGAAAAGACAAGGGAGTGCACGACTAGTGGAAGGAGTGGAGGTCAGACAACGAGGCTCCAGTACAATCCCAGGATGTATTAAAAAAAAAAAGACCAAGTTTAAACCATATCTGAGTATTGATCTTCAGGAATCATTAGGCGTGACTGGCAACACAGTCTTGATCTGCACGCCATGAAGTTACTCTGTAACTTCCCCTGTTGTCCATGCACAGTCTTACAGGAAACCCGTTGGTGATATAATGACAAAAGAATCTGGAAATAGGTTTCATATTAGTTACTTATTCTGCCATTACTGCTCAGGTACATGAACAGATTTAATCCAGAATACAAACATGCACTGTTTGGTAGAGAAGTAAAGCACAACCTTCCCGAAAGACGGAAAACAAAAGGGAAACAAATTCGGCCTCCACAGTGTTTTGATGAGCAGTCAAACTTGAAGGTTGACGCTTGTACAAGCTGCTTGTTTTGTATTGCAATGACACACGAGAACATAAGTAGTTTTAAAGGACATTGTGTCAAAGTGTTCTCAGTCCCAACTTCTCAAATGTAAAGATTTGTAGATTTTCACAGGAAACTGAAAATGGACTGTTGGTCGAACCATACAAGCAGTTTTAAGGTGTCATCACTGCACCCAGTGGCCAAAAGATCAATAAATACAGGTTTAAAAAAATAAACACAAAAAACCCCCCACTTGACTCTCAGGGAAAGTTTCAAGACTCCAAGTGTGCTAAATTTCATTTAATTTCAAAAGATATGAACACGACAATATTTGAGTGAACCAAAGACCTCCATGTGACGGGTGTTTGAGGAGCCTAATCAGCTTTTTACTGCTGCTGTGACTTTCTCATGAGGTCGGCCTTTATCATCCTCTCTATTGCCTCGGGACGTCCTATGGAGATGCGGGCCCTGCTCAGACAGGTCGGCCAACATACTGCTGTCACGACAGTGACTCAGTTGAACGCTCTTTAAAAGCACCGAGACAATGACACAAAGCGGGGGGGGGGGGTGACGTGAAAAAAACACAAGAAGCAGACATTGATTTTACCCAGAACTTTCCGTTATGCTTCGGTTGAGTGGAAAACCCGTCGTTTGGAGTTAAATTATACACGGGAGAAGAAAAAGGATGAAACAGACAAGACAGAGAGTGTGACCTGTGATCTGTGAGGAATGTGTTCGAAATATCAAAACACGCTCCGTGCACATTCACGGTGAATCGAGAGCTGGTAAACCCTCTCAGTCTGCGGTTGGCATTAATTTGCCTGAGGGGTAACTCTTTCGCTTAACCTGACGTCTTTGTTCTTGACAAGTCATGTTTTGCATAACATCAAGCTCTGCATGTCACAGCAACGAGAAACGGGAGAAAAAGCCGCTGAATGTTGGACATTTAGTCTCAAACTAAACCTCACAGCACACGAAAAATGTGACACAAACCATGTTTTTGCAGAGAGGCATTATCAGATGGTGTTTCTAATGTTGAAATATGTACGCGTATGTTGTCAACATGCTTCATTTGAAGAAATACGGTTTACTATCTGGTGAGTCCTACAAAACCTGTGCTGCTGTGCTCATGGTAACGTTTTCAGCTGCAGGACATCGTGATCCATGGAATCCCACAAGAACACAAACAAGTTCATTCAGGCTATAAAAGAATTCTTCTCCCTTTATGACATGTCATTGTGACCTACATTTTTCTGCAGCAAGGCAGGCACACAGAGTTCACGCTCAGAAGACACAGGGTGAAAACTCGAAGACAGAATAACTAAAAAAGCAAGATGCAAATCATTTTTTCATCAAACCTCTCTTGTGCTGAGAGAAGGGCGTTTTATTCTTGAACTGAAATAAAGGTCAATCCTATTCAATTGAAATATGTTTCATAATCAGAACGTATACAAACCCGGTTGGATAGATAGAAGAGAGACACGATGTAACAAATAACAACAGTACTGGGGTGACAGCTGTGTGATAATTTGGCTAGCTACTTAAAAAAGGAAGAGAAACTGCTGATCCAATGCAATCGAGTACAAGTCACATGCTGCAATATAGATATGTTTGACTGCTGCCAGGAGATGTTGGTTAGCTTCTATATCCGCACCTGTCCGGTTGACAATGCCAACAAAGTCCGTTCAAAACAGCTCCAGCATGTGACTGCTTTCATTCCGTGTTTGCATAAAAATCAACAGCACTGAGGCCGGGCCTGCTCAACGCATGGTGCTTTGTGTGGAATGTGTTGCACGCAGGTACAACACATGACAAAGAGTGCACATGGCACCAACACCACCAGAACAGAATTGCCAAAATAAAAAAAAGATGCACAAAGAGCCAAGTGAACAAACATGTGTAACCTATCAAATCCACTGGGGGCTCTGCACTGCTGGTCACGTGGGACCCGTAGATGAGCAGAGCAGTTTTAGACTCAGGTGTCGGGGTCTGCTGCCTGTTTACCAAACACCTGGCAGGAGGCCAAACTCAGCACCGTACGGAGGTGTCCGGTTTCTGTTTGTGCTCTGCTGTGATCATGCAAGGCCAACGTACAATTCGCAGCCATTTAACTTTAATGCACCTGCCATGTCTCTGCTGTCAGCGGGCGATCACGTTTAACAAAGGGAGGTGGTCGGCGAAAACCTTGTCTGTCTAGCTTGTATTCCTAATTTTCTGCGCCCAATTAGGCACGATCGCCTGCTACAACACGACATGAGTTACTTCCTGAAAGGTTCAGGCACATTTCCTGGCATCAGAGCGACAAGTATTCACCGACTCTCTCGGACACTCGGACAGACCGATCTACACAGGATTGCAATGGGTGATGGAGAAGAGGCCATTTTGCAGACTTGAACTATCATTCGACCTCCTTCTCCATCTCGTGACTGAATCACATGACTGAACAACATCTGCAGGCATCATAATTTGACAAAACAGGCAGGAAACTGCATGTGCGCTCAGCTCCTCCCCGACCAAGCTTAGCGTGCGTGTAATAAGCCAAGTAAGTGAGGCCAGCAGGGCATTAATATATTATAATACATTCATATCAACAACACAGCATGTAGGCAAAGCTTGTCTGTTGGCCAAGAAACTCAGCAATTGACAATAAGCTTCTTGTTGCTTAAATATGTCAACAGTGATGGACTGCATCGCCTTTTCTGTTTCCAGAAGTAACTCAGCAGTATAACTGCATGGCACACGTGGCACTGTGTGTGTATATTATATTAATAAAGCGTTAACAGCATCCATTAATGGCAACTTCAACCTAATCTACCAAAAAAAATCAACCTCCCTTACATTAACACGCGCCCAATGAAGATGGACTTGGACGCGAATTGTCTGCGTTTTGCAGAACTCAGTTGGTGCACAGCACAGCTCCCGGGTGAGCTGTACCAGGTGTGTGTGCAGGACGGGAACCTGCAGGACGGGAACCTGCAGGACGGGAACCTGCGGGGCAGCACAGGTGAGCAGGCACAAGCAGCCTGAGAGACAGGAAACACGAAGAGTGCGCGACATGCGACTCAAAAGTCATTAAACTGATAGCAGCAGTTTTATTCTAAAAAAAATAAAACCCAGAGTTATTTAAAGACAGCCGGAGAGGCCGGACGTCCGGTTCACCATCGGGTCGGCGGAGACTCTCACCCCGGGTTTGACGTCCTCAAACACGGACGCGTCTTCAGCGCCGTCCACTCCCGACATCCTCACCGGCTTCAGCTGCGTGAAAACCGCCCTTTCTTCTGTCGCAT
Organism: Gadopsis marmoratus; assembly: GCA_036023855.1. Lineage (NCBI taxonomy): Eukaryota > Metazoa > Chordata > Actinopteri > Centrarchiformes > Percichthyidae > Gadopsis > Gadopsis marmoratus. Next base: position 25,944 of record JAVQJF010025715.1, on the reverse strand, counting down.
TCGGCGGATTCATGGCCAGTCCTACACTCGCTGTCATTAAAACTCTCCCTTAAGCAAATATATCTTCTTGCGAACTTGGCCTATACGTGCATAAAGACTTATTACAGTTAACTGCGCCTTGCTGGCGTTGAAGGGCTAGTGTCGTTAGTCCCACAGACCTCCCCTCTCTTCTGTCTCGCAGGTAGCTTTTACCTGAGCTCAAGTATGGACCTGCTACCTGCAGGCGACTGGTCGCAGCACAGCCAATGGGAGCAGAGGATGGGCCTTGTGGTCCAATCAGCACCAGCTGTGTGGAGGGAGGCGGGACTCACCTGAGAGACTCCAGGAAGGAAGAGGAGGAAAGAGGGCATCAGTATTCTCTCTCTCTCTCTCTCACACACACACACACACACACACACACACACACACACACACACACACACACACACACCCTACATGTCTGCCAAATGAAAACTTTTTTTTTTGGGGGGGGGTCATGTTTCCTGATGATATTTGCAGTGTTCCCATTCCTGTTTAGCAGGTTAAATGTGTGATGTGGCAGACAATAAACCCTTACAGCCAAAAGCTGAAGCCTATTTTGTAAATAAAGTGCCCTTTCCATTTCATCGCATGTCACAGCATTCTAAGCAAGTGGTAACGTCATGGCGCGTTGCAGCAACACAGAACCGTTGTTTCATAGACGTTTAATGGAAACGTGTCACGATCAGAAAATCAAGTCTATTAAGAGGATTTTTTAAAAATGCGTTTTTCAATGAGTCAGTGCTCCGGTGAGAGAGCTTACAAAGAGAGATGGAAACAGAAGGTTTTCATCACTGATCCTCATCAATTTAACTTCCTTCACTGACTTTTTAGGGGGCGGATCTTTTCACCTGTGAGCATGTTGAGCAAATGTTTGCCAATTAAAAGCGACAGTTTCAGAGGCTTGGCTCAAACTAGATGCAATAGGATAAACTTGACAATGTGCATTAATGTGGCTCTGCCTTTTATTGCCTCTTACGAATGCACATGCTTATTTATTTTAATGACGCAGGTTAAAAGACGGCACGCCCTTGTATAGGAAGTAAAAATAGACTACTCGTTCAAATACAGACTGAGATGCACATGCCACATGCGCTACACAGCCCAGCAGTGATGAGGCCATTTTAATCAAGCGTCAGATAGTGACGCAACACACCTCCTTCCGACAGACGCAGACAGACGACATGCCTCTAGCTTTGACACTTGCTTCAGCTGCACCTGCCCTCTTTATCTGCAACACAAATTGATGAGGAGAGCCTTAGTCTTGACTAGATGCGGGTAGGATTTTGTTTTACAAGTCACAGAAAGGCTTGATGCCAAAACCTACGGTATGTCACCTCTGACCGCTTGCAAAGTGCTTTGCGTTGTCCTGTTATTTATGTAGGTGCACCGAAATGTCCAGAGTTATAGAGTATCTTTATAGATGGTTTATTTCGCAGACCAACTTGTCAGACAATTTGCGCGTCCTGTCCACAGTTCTCCATGTAAAGTGGGCAGCATTTGATTGGCAGTTTGTTGTAACAGGCGATGATTCTCTTGTCAAACCTGACTGGAACATTTTGTTACCGCATGAGTTAAAAACATACCAGGGCGTTACTGTCTGATCGCGTCAGTTGGCCCATGTGCAATTACAAACCGTGAGAAAAATTCAGTGCTGATGTCGATTCCATTTGTACTGAATATAATAACAGGAACTTTATTGATCTGGTCTAGTTTGTGCCACTGGTTGGCCCACATATTTGAAGAGTATAATTATACCTCAGTAGAACATGGCAAGCTGAGATAAAAGGGCTGCTTCAGTACCATGTGCATGTCGTACAACTGGGAGAAAATGCAGAAGGGCTTGCATGCTCTTAAAAATAAACAGCAGATTATTGCACACATCAGAATCCCAGCATTACAACCAGCACTGAAGGTCATCGCAGCAGCGGGATGTGGCTAGTATATTTATATAGTATATATAGTATATACTAGTATATTTGTTACTTAAAAGCAAACATAACATATTACGTAATCCCCAATCTCTGTGCAACATTTGGAAACAGCATTTCGGCTTTGCTCTTGATGATGAGTGGCTTCTAAGAAAGAAATCTTTTGTTAGATCTATGCACTGATTTACCCATGTTGTTGAGGGGGAGGGCAGGCTGAAGCCACATAACCAGATCTGTCAGCTACAATATCGACTATTAAGATTTAATTACAGGGATTATGCTAGTTTTGTTATGCTTATATTCAGCAAACAATCCACAAAGAATTATCTTAAAATCTTACTCCACCCACGATATACCTTTGTAGTATTAAGCACTCACTGCGGGTATGCTAAAAGTTGTTTGCTCATCAATAAACCAAACCACTCCTGCAGCATTATCCTCTGTCCTTCTGCAGCTCGTTACATTCTAACATTCATACTTTTGCTAAATATTGATAAATACACCACTACAGTCTCAATCCTCATGCATGGAAAGTCTTTCCCTTGTTTATCAACTGATTTCTGCTGTTGTAAATCATTTTACTGCAATCTTGGCAGAAATCCAGTCTCCAAATGGAGCATAGTTCATCTCATGAAAACAGAGTGACGAGAACGCACTACAGCTACGGGGTGACATACTGTAGCTTTGAATAAGTTTATACTATAAATGTTTAAATTCACTATATAATTATTTTTATAAAAGGTTCTAAAGAAAAGTGGTATGAACATAATAGACCTTTTTCACGGCAGACATAGCTTGAAAAGCACAAGGTAGCCTCTCCAGTGAGCCAGCATGTGCAAATACCAAACCCTGGACCTGCCTCACTTAAACGGAATACAGCCATAATTAATGTTATGAATCCGACCTGCTTTGACATATCAAAATGTCTGCAGTCTTAATAGCAAATTGACAAACATTTCATATCTTGTGCTCAGATTTCACGTTCAGGTTGCTTAAAGTTTAGAACATTTAGTTATCATTAAGTATGTTAGTATTTCTGTATTTTTACACAACAGAGGCTGATCAGCCATTACAAACTCACCCTGTGCCGCTAGACTTTATTCAACCATATAAAACTTTATTTCAAAATTCTAGTGGAGCTCCTAAAGTTCCCAAAGACCAAATGTGTCTAACAAGATGCACAAGACCTATTTCTATTTGATGAAATGATGCAGACATAATTTTGGGTTTGAACATTTCACTCAGTGTGAACGTCACACTCAAACGTCATGCAGAATACAGTCAGACAGGGTGCAATAAGACTATTTTAACAACCATAGATTTACTGACGGAAAAAAAAGAATTGCACATGCTCACACAAACATGTACAAGCACACAAGCTATGCAAAGTTCAGATTCTTTAATGTATTTATTGTTGCTGATGATAATGCAGATTATTTTTATTATTGCATCTTGAAGATAAAAAACCCATAAACCTGTCAATTGTATAAATATGCGCTCTTGCTCCTGGCGTGTTCCTTTTACTTCTTCAGTCTCAATAAGAGGAATCTTTCACTCTGTCTTGCATCCCCCTACTGATTTATCATATTATGCTAAATAAAAACAATCAGAAGAGACACTGGTACATAAAACAGGCCTGTACTGCGCTGGTGTTACAAAAATGTTATGTGTAGGAGAATTTGCTGAAATGGTTTGTTGTCTATCAAACAATGTAGGCGGGACTGCAGCTGCGTTTTACTCTGGAATAAAGTTTGAATTCTGTTGACACACAAATGTTTTTAATTGGTTCGATTCGTAGGAAGAAGCAAGTAAAAAAAAACAACATTTCCCTAATTCTGTTTAATTCTAACTGACCTACTGTATTGGAAACGCTTCATGTACCCACTGTGCCTTTTTACATGGAAGTCAAATGAATACACGATTGAGTGACTTGATAAGAGGGTTGATTTTTGCAGTCGTACAGCAGAAACTCTTCCACCTGTGTCAGGTACCAGGGTACGCAAAATAAAAGATGAAAAGAAAAGGCAACAGGCCACGGCTTGGCACAAAAGCAAAACCTGCATAACCAATCATATTTTGTCAATTGCAATATATCTGTGCATTTGTAATGTGCGTGTATGGGACAGAGAATATGTCCAGGGAACAAAGAGAAAGAAGGAGCGCAGAAAAACAGTGTACAGATAAAAAGAGAAGGAAATGAAAAGGGAAGAAGTGTATCCATTTAGCTTTCATCACCTGATCGGAGGGGAAGCCACACGTGAGGATGAGAGAGAAGACACTGGATACATTGCACCCCCCACCCTCCTCTCTCTCTCTCTCCATCTCACGGCGATGGGTTGATAATAAGCAGAGGGCAGATGAGGACACAGTTTCCACACTCAGCTGGTTAACACCCTCCAGAGCTCTGCTGACAAAACTGAGTTCCCCTTAACCCCTATAAAACAGTGCATCTGCAAGGAGCTGAGGGCTGTTGAGCACCTGTACGAAAACATCCCGGTGAATTCTAAGCAACCTTCCTTAGTGTCACAAAGATTTAAAAGGAAAAGTAGCTGCGTTTCCACTGGCATGAATAAGAGCTTGTAATGATAATAATGATGTGTTATTATTTCTGTAGTGCCTTTCAGAACCAGAGTTGCAAGGTGCAAACAGAGCAAATCATAGCGAAATAGACCAAAAATGCAATAAAAAACAAGAATTTCATGAAGTGGTCAAACGTAGAAAGATAAAATCAAAATATAAAAGAACAACATTTAAAGAAAATTTTAAAAAGGACTGGTAAGTCAGACAAGTTCTGTTATGGTAGATGCTTATCGATTGGAAGAGGATGTTCCACCCGATGACAATCAGGAGAAAAATGCATCAAGCTACTGAGGAATCGTTCGCATCTAAATTTTCACGTCAGCTCATGACGACCACACGCGCCACCGACTGTGACATGAAAACATTTGGGATCAGAGGAAATGGCTGATCGGTCAGGCGAATTGTCATGCACCATCTTTTTTTGAAACACAAGTTACAGTTAGCCATGGAAAGCAGGATTGAAACAATTTTTTCGTCTTTCCCAAACAGGGTTTGATCATGAAAATACTTCGCCAAGACAGGAAGCCTGGTCGCATGTCGCCTGTCTCCCCGTGATCTCCCATCACTGCATGCGGATTGTCGCAACAGTGTCATAGAGATGCTCTTGAACATGCTTGGGAAAGTGTTGGTTTTGACTGGCATTTATTTTTTAATATTAATAATATTCCATTGTGTCATATTCGAGTGATGCTAAACACATAGCACAGCCCAGCCTCTTACCTAATGTTAATCAGGATTGGCACCAGCCCCCCCATGACCATGCACAGGGTAAGTGGGCATAGATAATGGGTGGATAATGAGTTAGATTGTACCACTGCTCACTTGCTCACATGTTCATGGGCAGCCAGCTGTTGGCTGTAGTCTTAGCAGTTTAAACATTTCACACAAGGCAGCATGAGCAGGTGTGATTCTGTTTTGCCAGCATGAATTGTTTTACGTAGTTTGGTGTGTCAGAACTATTAGTAAAGGAAAAGACTGAGGTGTGGTGCTCTTGGACACAGGACTTACCTCTCATACCAGTTAGCATCTAAACAGCATAACTACGGCGTAAACACAGGCCTTCAGATGATTGATTACTCTAATAGTACATATTATATTGTCACTTAGTCTAATGCCAGCAGTCAAGGCACTCAACATGAAACTTCTTACGCAATGTCCTATCTGCATTACAACAGACTGTGACATGTACGGTACCGTAAGAAGTGCTGAAATAAAATCCTAGTTAAAATTCTTAAAGAAAGTCCTCTGTGGTGCATGTCTTGCGTAAAGTACAGTGTTTAACCTCTGCCACACATCATGTGTCACCACACCTGTGGCAGAAGGGAAATAACCACTTTGAATTTGCTTCAAAATAGTCAAATTATCCTCAAGTGGGAGTTCTGGTGGCTTAACTGGATAAAGAGGTTTTCACGCTGAGCAATCTGTTTTCTTCCAAATAAAAAGGAGTTTGTGTTGAAATCTGCCATTTGTTTCCATTTTCTGAAGACACCCAAATGTCAACCTGTGACCCATAACATACGAAGACGAAGACCTACAGCTATGATGGGGAGGACTGGGTGGCCCAAAATTGATCGTAATATTGCATCTTTACAAATGCCTCAAAGTGCAAGGATTGGACAGGTTTTGGGAGGAAAAGGTGGTGAGATCTGTTTCACCAAGCTGTTGTCCCTTCAGGCAGTTTACGGGAGAAGTGCAAGAGACAAGAGGAAGTATCCCATGAGAGCAAAGCCTCACCTGCTAAAAGGGAATACATTTCATCCATCAAACAGAATCAATCTGACACGAGCAAAAAATTGGTATCTAAATAATGAGACAGTGAAGAAGAAAAGCATAAAGCTGTATTTGTAGTTTATTAGGGGTACATTAGGAATGTCGGTAAAAATATTATGAAAGTTAGAACCATGTAAAATGTTTGTGGAGGGGCTTTTGAGAGACCACCTACACTGGACTTATTCTGTAGCATTTTAGAACAAAGTCCCTCGAGTTTATTGAGGTTGACTGGACAGTGATGTTTCAGACAATGGTCAGTCTTATTTGGCTCCTGTTTGCTACAAAAGAACCACGGACTGATGCAATCTGCTTCGTCTAGACATCAGACAGCCTCCGGTATTAACGCCTGCTGTGGGAGGGTGCTGGTGGTGGTGGGGTTCCTCTTCAGAGGCTACCACAGATCAGCTCTCTTGTCTCAGTCTTACTGACCATCAAGTGACAGCCTCTGGCTATCCAAGACACTTGTTTTGACAGTGAAATGCTAACAATGTTTAGTGTGGAGCCGATTTGAAGGAAACATACAGAAACAAAATCCACAAAAAAGGTCTGTTGACAGGTAAGGAAAAGATGGTGGTTATGGCAAATACACTACGGGGAGTGTTTAGGGTTAGGCAACTAAAACACCCGGTCAAGTTAATAAATGTGACCATAAATTGTTGGACTGATGTGTTGTGACGCAAACTCCAACCCACCACGCCTTTACTTTGCGCCATGCTACACAAAAAAAGGGAGATCCTACCTATTGCACTGGCACTGAGCATTAATTGGCTTGACATGATGTGACCTGCAGAATCACCCAATACATCCAGGCATACTGGCCTGACCTGTTAGGAAAAGTTGTTAACCTGCCACCATGCAATTAAGTGCATCTTTGTTGAGTAATGTTTGTCTAGTTAGTATTCATTTGTTTGATCTTTTAATCATGCATGGGAGAAAAGATATTGGACTGGGTTAAAAATATTACACAAGGGTAAGGAAATTAATCTCGATGGTAATTAATAGACAGTAAAGATTATTGTGATGATTAACGACAATAATGGTAGATGTTGTTTCGATGCAACGAAAGCTTCAGGTTGGCTGTTTGGACTTGGAGGCCTCTTATTGACTGAGGGAGGAACCTGTGAACAGCCTCCGATTGTTCTCAGGAATGACGCCTCCAATACAGGCCTGTGTACCTTTCTTTGAGGTAAGAGCTTAAGCATTGATCCGAGTAAACTCAGAACTGGTATACTTCATTACGATAGTTATCAGCAGTGCGTACAGAGGTGAGACCCTGTCAAAGTCAAGGTGGTGGGAGGAGTAGGCGAGACAAAAAGGAGCCAATCTATTCGGATTTTCAAGAAATGAAAAGAGGCTGTTGGGCAACTATTTGTTAACATGTTCGCCATGACAACTTTAGGTGATAGTATGTCAATGTCGGGTTAGAGCCCAGTGGTGGATAAAATCTTAGTTGGCCTATGTCAATGGTCTTTTAGTATCATCTGGGTCACTGCCAGGTGATCATATATGCCGATGACGCCTTAATTCTTATAACGGTAAGTCATTTTATTGATTGTGTTCACAGGAAAGAGTCAGACAGTTTATTGCCTTGACCCTATCCATAGTAGTCCACAGTCAAAACTGTAACACTCTGCATTGAGAAACGAGGAAACTACAACAAGCCATCAGTGATTTCTAAGACAAGAATGTCATTAAACACACAGTTTATGGCTTAACAAGGCAACATACAACCTGCCAGGATTATTGAGCAACTTTTTCATTCCACAAAATGTTTGTTTTCTCCCAAATTGACAGGAATAATCGATGAGCTGCATTTTGAACTACCTACAAACGTTATTTTGTTCAGAGTTTGTGCTCAATTTCTTTGATCAGTTTCCTGATATGAAGGAGACAGAGTTTGGAGTGTCTAACCCCTTAAACTTTAAAAGTGTTTTTACAATTTCTAAGGATAAACGGTCTGCAAACTTGAGAAATATGTCAAGCTATTAACATTGAGAGCGCACTGATATTTTACTGCCACAGAATGGCTTATCAGAAGGGAAGTAAAGCGGTTTATGGCCGTATTACTGTAACTATCAGACTCATATACGTCAGAAATACATTGCAAAATATGACGAGGCCAGGGGCAAAACACTATTGGTACTGCAATATAGCAAGTCTTATTATGCGTCTAGTTTTCAAATATAAAGAAATCCACAAACAGCCTTTTCGACAATACAGGGTTTTCTTCCAAAATAATAAGTGATTAGAAGCTGAAAATGGTCACATAATCAGGTATGATACATGTGTAAAGCTGACTTATCTTCACTCCTTCAGGTGAATGTTAGTAATCATCTGAGAATAAATTACTTTTTATATATAAAATTGATGTATTCCAGATGAGATATTTTATAGAAATCCATATTAACTGTCAAAAAGTAAAGAGGCTGGTTTATTATTACGTTACATAGTAGGAGGCATTGATGTGTATTGCATATCAAACTTACTGAAACACAACTTGCCAAATGCCTCAAACCGGAAGGGAGAAAGCAAGAAATGCGTTTCACAACTCCCACGTTGCTGATTATCCTGCAGGATGTGTGACCATGTTTGGGTTTCAGGAAGTCCTGGAATTCCTTCAGATGAAATATGAGTGAGCAGGTGACATCATCATGCAGAGGGAAGGAGGGGGCGAGGGGGGCTGAGTACACACTGAATGCTGTCAAATTTGTTTCCTGTAGCTGACGCAACCCACAGCGTTCCACCACACTGTGTGATCCTGAAAGCTGCAGGTGAGTTCCATCCTGAAACCACAATCAAAACTCATACACACTCACTGATTGACAGATTTGGACTAAAAAAGCATGAACACTTTTTGCTGCAAAAGTAAAAAAAAAAGTACAATGACTACAGCTCTCAAACTGTTCAAATGTAGGGAAATCCTATTCTCCTCTGGTGCCAGCAATATGGGCATATTGCTCCAGTTTTTACCAGTAAACAGCAGATTGTTGATTGTTATTTTAACCCCTGAAGACAGAAAGCTCCCACCATATCAAGTTACCCCTGCACCTGTCTGAGAGGGAAAAACCTAAGGGGGGGGCAGGTGAGAGAGCGGCGACTGCAGGAGTAAAGAGAGGTGGGCCAAGCTATTATTAACTCTTAAATGTTGGTGTGTAAAGTGGAAAACCTCCCCACAGGGTCATGATTCCAACCAATTCAAATGTGCTGCTTTTGTCTCCTGCTGAGTTTTGCCTTCCCATCAGCCACCTGGCTCTCTGAAACACTTAATCACCACAAAAATATGCAACACGTTGGGTAACGGCTTGCTGTGTGCCAGAGTTCCATGTTACATGCAGATAATATTTAATTATGAGGTGTATAGCGCAGGTATTTTGGCAGGTACCATTTTGTACAAACAGGAAAAACACAGTAAAACATTAATTTCAAACACTCAAAAGATTTTTGTATGTATTTTGGAATTTTAAAGAATATTGTCCTTTGTTTTCCAATGTGAACATACTTATCACGCAGTAAGTACACATTATATTATAATCTGCATGTTCTGTACCAACCCAGTACCCGTACTGTAGATCTCACCCCAGGGGAAACTTTCTTGCAATACTATACTTGCTCTACCAGCGGTTGCTTTTGAAGTCAACTTCCACTTATGTAGACATTTAGTATAGAGATGCACATCACCCTTGATATTTATTTGGCTGATTAAATTCATTTGAAACTGCTTGAAGTGACAAAACTCTTCCTCATTATTCAAGGTTGGTTTAATGAGGGAATCAGGGGCAGGTGAGCAGTGGGACACAGGTGAATCTAATCAAAGCTGGCGGGAAACGAACAAAGACAGGAAGTAGAACATACACACAAGAGGATAGAGTGCCAAAATAAAACAGGAAATTAACCTAGAGCATAGAACGGGATGCTACGCCCACGTATCTAAACAACAAAGATCCTGGAAAGGATCTGAGTGGGTGCTTGAAGATGTAAGATGATAAGAATCATAGAACATCTCCAGGGTACAACATTTCCTCATTCATAAAACTGGTATACAAGTTAACCTGATAACTAGTAAAGAGAGTGAATAATTCTTACTGTGACATGCTCAGTCTGGCATGTAGTATCCGAGGTGGGTAAGCGTGGGTATGCACGTCACCTTTTCTTGTGTAACACTCCTTTTATCCACACCAAGTGGCACCATGAACTCACTATGGCTGCCATGAATGAACAGAGCTGCCATACTGTGAGGAAGTGATATTCTGGTTCGAAATAGCGCTGAATTAGAAGCAACGACCTGGGTTGCTACTGGTACCTGTGCGAAAACTAATAATACAATCGCCAAAGTCTAGTTTGTGTAATACATTCATGAATTTGAATGCTTTTCAGATCAATTTGTAAATTTGTGTGATGATGATCAAGTTGGAGCTGATGTGGTACAAGCAAGCAAGAGTTTGACAGAGTGAGACATCTGTAAAACAAAGCCATTTCTCTGAGTCTTAGTGCCTAAATTATATTGTCAAATACTTTTATTTTCTGAAACAGCTACAGTTAGTGGGAGGATAAAATACAGATCAATAGGGGAATTGAGCACATAAATCTTTGTACCAAGTGAACCGTTTACAGTTTACATTCTTGGAAATAACACTTTTATTTTGAAAGATTCAGACGCGAAGTCTTGATATTGTTGCTGCACACTGGCACAAAGTCCGGAGCAACTGCACATAGATGCATGCTCTTTTGTAAAGCAAAAATCTAAATTATGAGAACTTCTAATATTATTACGTTTCATTCAGGAATCTGAAGCCTGTTGCTTCACATCGCTTCTCAGTCTGGTTCTTTTATGATTTACTGATAAGCTTGATGTTTACGTTCAGACACACAAACACACACACACAAACACACACACACTTTTCCTAGAAATCATTTATGTGTGAGTTTGTGTGTGTGTGGTCCTTCATTTGGTGCTGTGATCAGCTCTAATTTTCATAACCTGTTATTCCTGTTGTAGTATACAATGCCAAATGTGACAATACTGATATACAGTGTGTGCATTACTGCACAGACACACATTTGATGATAACAGCACAAAAGACAAAACAAAGGAGGTTGTTTGCCTTGAACCTGAAGGTCTACGTGAACGCAGCCTATTTTTAATGGCGCGTCATACAGGTGTTTAGTTGAAATAACTGAAGTAGTGGAAGGTTTAGCGATTTGAGTTGACTGGCAGGAAGGTTCTAGAAGAGTCGTAATCAAGTTGAATGATTCACTTTGAACCATAAAACCTCCTCTGGTGGCAGACACGTCCATTCATTGATGAAATGTCAGCGACAACTGGACATCTTCCATTTTGGCATTCATTCTGCAGTGCTTGTACACACACACACAGACAGGCAGGTGTCACGTCGTCACGCCAGCATAACTTCACCTCGTCCTGACACTCTCATCGTATCAATAGGAGCACCTCTGAAACACAATGAAACAGTAAAATGATGCGCCACTGAACGGGTGACAGCCAAGCGGCGTTTCATATACTGGCAGACAAACCCCTCGAGACCTGAGACGATCAGTCTGTGTGTGTGTGTGTGTGTGAGAGAGTTTGAGGTGTAGGTTTGTAAAGAGACTGAGGAGGCAAAGGAACCCCACTCAGATTGTGTGTGTGTGTGAGTGTTCATGTGTGATCTTAGTATCACAGTGTGAGATCCTGTTGGTGCAGTCAGACAATGATTCATCTCTGTGCGCCTCTGCTGTGTCACCACGCAGGTCTTGTTGCTTGCAAGTTAAGAGTGTGTTGCAATGATATTTTGTAAATCTCCCGGGAATATGCAAAGACTGCATAGAGTTTTGGACTGCATCAATTTCCCGATGAACGGCACCCGATGTCTAAAAAGCTCAATTTAGGACATATCATACATTTGTAGAATTGGAGTCATATCTGTCCTGTGAGGCAGATGAGTGACGATGTCTAAAAATGCTTAAATAAGAAATGGTGGTGTTGGATTGCCTGTAAGACAGTAGCAGGTGACACATCATACTGTATGTCTATAAGCCGATTACCTACAGCAGTGTTATGTGATAAACCGACAGCCATTAATAATGAGTGAGATAATGCGGCGTCATGCCTGGTTGACTGTGGAACGGACACCAGGCTCCCTAAACCCACTGACAGACACGTGTAGGTCAGACCAATGAACAGAGATGCCTAAAATAAACAGGAGGATGTATTTTGCTGCCGTATGTCTCCCAACAGCTACTGTACTAAGGCTACACTAATACGCATTTGTATTAAAAACACATAACTCTTGCTACGTTTACGCCTAGCGTCCACACTTCTCCAGCGTTATTTATTACCCCTAAAATGTATACGCTTTAAAACGCTTCCCACAAGAGCGGTGCTTTGCATATGAACATTCACCTTAAAATATGTAGATTTGAACAGAGACACACTGTTTTTACGCTCTACATTAATTTGAGGGTCTCCGATCAGTCAGTTTTGGCGATGCATACAGCTGTCCACACGTTTGTTGGGGAAAAACAATTTGCAAAAAAGGCATCAGATTTAATATGTGGTGTCAGATTCCTCACATCGAGTGACAGTATGACGTCTTCGCCCCACAGACAGCTGCAGACACTTGGTCCCTGCTGATGCTCTTTCAGTCTCGCTTGATTCAGGACCTTTCATTCTTGAGTGTGACGATAGCGCCGGCAGGTGTGTGTGTGTTCAGTCACGCTTCAGAGCACAGTGTCTGAACTTTGTTGTTTTCTGGGAAACAAAAAAACAATTGAACTTTCTCTAGTGTAAAGCTTCACGGGCTGGCCAGGCAGCAGAGTTGTCAAACATGAGTGTTACATGTACTTCACTGACATCACCTTAGAGGACTTCTTGGTATTGAACTCATTAAGTTATAATATATTGTAGTTGGCTTCTTGTCGCAGAGGCGACATCCTACAGAGTCTCAGGGAGTGGTGGGACCCCCATAGACGAGTTCCTTTTCACATCAGGAGTAACAAGGACGCATTTTTGGGGATATAGGACCTTTTGAAACAATCTCTTCAATATATTCAGATAGGTTTACTGAAAAGAGTGTGGACACAGTGACTTCATTTCTGAGTAAATGTTCCTGTTCATGAGAATTAACGCTCAGGCCCATTGTGATGTACGTAGTGGGCAGCTGAACTCTAAAAGACAGGACTCTCAGAGGCACAACAAACTTAGACGTTTAAGATTCTTTTATATAAATAAATGGAGTTTGGTGAACTCAAAAAACTCCCAGTGTATCTCTGCCCAAATTCAGCTCGACGGGTTCTAATCAGCCAGAATAACTGAAAACACCACTGTGGGTGGGCAGGACCTTTAATGAATTAAATTGGAGTGTTGTCCAAATGAAGGCTACATAGGAGGTACCTTTATGTGTGTCATGATCCAATCATAAAGCGGTTAAGTAGAGTGGAGGACAAGTAAACACCATACTCTGTTACGTACAGTAAACGCCAGGAGTTCACAGCATAGTTGGACACAATTATGCTTGATGACATCTGCCAAAGATGTTTCGATGTTACGAACTCTGATTAGCCATGCCGTACTCTGTCCCCACTTTGCAATGTCCAACTCCCAGCACCGCAGACCTTGGAGAGGCGTAGGCAAACTTGTGCTTCCTCTGATACACATGACCAAGGGACACAATGATCCTAATTGTTGCATTTTAGTCCTGGTCTGGTTCATTTTAATGCTGGCGTTTTACAAACGATCCAAAAGGAGTAAACATGAATTCATGCAGACTGACAGGTGCATATGGAGTCTCCCACCATGGTTTATAGTTGCCAACAATATTATTTTTGCACCATATTTGCTGTCAGTTTTACCAGCATCACACGTGACAGTACGTGTCAGGCTTCCCACCTGCAAAACACCGACAACTGTGCTCTTCAGAATGGAAACCCAACCAGAGGTACCAGTGGTGGGAAAATCCAGCCCGATTTCCAGAAGGTAGCAGAAAGTAAATTATTGCAATAGTTTCACAAAGACAATAAGTCACATACAATGGTTGCATCACGATCAGATCAGGTTTGGGGGTTGAACACTGGAGGGAAACCGACGTCAAGCAAAATGGAACACGTGTTACAGCATGCGAAACAGAATTATTAAAAGAACTGTACTATAAACAAACCATGTAATCATCTTAGTATTGCGTGTAACTCTCATAAGTGCCTACAATTAAAGTATTATCGGCATGTATATGTAGCAGCCGCCTGAGGGGCGAACTGTGCCAGAGACAATGCAGTTACATGTTTGAACAAATGCTAGCAAAGAGCAAATTTGCGTCCGTTTGATCCCTGCCTGCCCGCACGCACCATCAGCAGGAGCAAGCGGAGCACTTCCTCCCTCTGCGTCACACGTGGCATTCCAAGCTTCACTGAAGAATCCTGATTGGTTCATGCAAACTAAACTCGACCAAAACTATCAAACTGTTGTTGTGTTTTGGCAACCACAAACAAACCATGATTAGAACAAAAGTACATTAGCCTCGGGGGAGCGTGTGGTTTCGGGTGAAACGTCCGCATTCAGATGTGAACATGTGCAGCCAGAGGTGTGTGTCGGAGGTGATCCAACGCAGACTGTAAGCACTGAATTCAACAAGTGAGCAGCTCTGAAAGCGCATGTCGAGACCATTTAGCCTTAACAGACTAAGCAACGAGATAGCAGCCTCTTTGCTGCTTATGGTTTGCAGGTGGCAGGAAAAAGCGCAAATGTGTCGATGTTTGAGGAGCAACAAGCTTCAGGTGATGTTGCTCTTCCAACAGGGATAATATACTGTAGACACGTCGGTGGTTGCCACCATTGAAGGTAACATTTTAACTTCCTGACCAATCTCTCCTTTAATGGCTCACCCCGCCGTCGTTTCATCTCTTGCCAAACACCTCAGAGGAAAAACCTCAGAGGCTTTGGGACCGGTTGAGGCACGACAAACACTGAGGTGCTTGGCAGAAAACCACCAACCATCCATCCGTGTCTGTTTGTGGGACAGAGTGCCCCTGCTAACTGAAAGTGATGTGGTTTAGAGAGGAAAGATAATGGCATCACCCGATTTAACATTAAAGCATTAAAGCAAGAGTCGTTAATCAGAAATGAGCGATTGTACCATTCCAGAGAGTTTGTCTTCACAAAAGGGATGTAATTACACTTCATAGGAATCACTGAATGCTGTTCAACATGCATCCAGGCTGTAACAGGTCTTTCTCATCTCATCTCTCATCTTTATCTGTCCGTTTGTGCTGCGGCGCATTCTGCGATTTGCTTCGTGGCTCGTCTTCAGTCACATATCTTGGGGCTGACGGATTACAGCAAATACGTGTCAGTCTGATAGATCAGGTTTCAGACACACCAGGAGATAATGACAAGTTATATGTATGTATGTATGTATATAAAGACAGCGGGGATTTGCATGGTGTCAGGTAGAACAGAAATTCTCAGACTGGGAGGATGTTGAGGACGTCGCCACACTTTTCAGAATCACAACCAGGTATATTGGCCAGGGATGGGTTCACATACGAGGAAGATGACTCAGGATTTTCGCTGCTCTCAATGTACATGCACAGAAATAGACATACATACAGCTAAAAACAATCAGGGTCTACTCAGGGATGGAGAGGGTTAAAAATAGGAGCTCGCGTCTCTTCATGCACATTGCTCCAAAACGTGAATATATGTGAATATGAACATTAAAAAAATGTGATGTTTAGATTTTCCTACTGGAAGATTTGCAACTGCAGTGGTGGAGGTGAACTAAACACCAAACTGTTGTCTCAGATTCTGAAAAGTTGACGCTTTAGAGAGGACGGGTTTTCACCTGAGGCCGATAAAAACTGCTGTGGTTTTTGTGGTATTGAGAGGAAGAGTTTGGAAAAGTTCAAACTGTTCTCGGATTTCAGACATCGGGTGGTGTGAATAGCAGTCTGTCACGCAGTAATTGGGAGCACTGAAGTTTTGCGGAGCGGCTCCTGTGCCACCGGAGGTCGACTGTTGCTTTCCACTCACCCTTGCTTCTCACTCGGGCGACATTCTTCCATCTCTGTTTAGTGGGAGTGGCAGTGATTTCATCACTGACGTGTGCCGGCCTCTGTAACCACTCTGACTCAGGCTGAGCAATGTGCACACATGAAAAGATCTGGATTGGTTACGCAGGCGGAGGAAATGACAGTGCGGAAAGAGGGAGAGAATGAATGACAGAGAGAGAGAGAGAGAGAGAGTGAGAGAGAGATTGGGATTTTTAAAAGACACTTTTAACCCGTAACACAATATTTGAACAGTGTCTTTCATGTACATCATGCACAGGTCTGCAGTTACAGACCAGTGATGGTCCCCATCAGTCCAGTCTGGTCTATGACCAAGTTCAGGGAAAAGATCCCCTTCATCAGGACTCTCTGCTCCTGTCTCTGGTGCAACAATTTGACCTCAGACTCATCGCTCAATGACTCATATTCTTCTACTGTGGATCCAGATATGGATTATTACATAATGTTGCACTGGCACCAGAAGGCTGACTCCCTTTACACCTGGCACAGTCGCAGGAGTGCCCTCGACATCCTGAAAATGTGGCTATTTTGCTAGAGATGCTTTGCTTTTTTCGTTTTGCGGTATTTTGATTAATACAGATAAGTGAAAGTGAGAGAGAGAGAGAGAGAGAGTGAGAGAGAGCGGGACACGTGCTCTGTTTGCTTTGTCATTGCTCACTTTAGTTTGTTTTCTCTGAGATTATCGCAACAAAAGCTCCGATATGGCGCGACCTTTGTCCAGGTTCACTCTGACAGTTACTGTATGAGACTGTGATGGATGGACGCTGGAGCTAACTGACTGTCCAAACACTGACGTTCATGTCTGTACTCACCGTCATACCAACACACACACACACACACACACACACTTGTTTTTGTCACTCGTGAGAACATTGTATTGGCTTGTATTTGCTCTCAAAAGGATTCGTGATCACATGAATCCATTTAAGAACGTTGCAGCGGCGTGATCTGGCCCGCCTCACCTCGACTCATGGCGTCACCTGCGCACAAAAACGTAGAAATACTTTTTGGCGCAGAAGGAGCTGCACGATGTGATGTCATATCGGCAGGGCTGAAGGAAAGCTTCACAATGAGAAAAATCTGGGGGTGCCATGACAGATGTTCAGCTGTGGAGGGCAAGGATCAGATGGCAAGAAAGTGGCAAGTGTATGAATTTTACATGCGTTATGCAGCATTCACATTGCATCCCGAGTTTTATCTGATATTTATGTTATTTAACACATTAAAGGCATGTCTTTTTAATCTGGCTTTAGATTTGGTATGTTTTTATTCTTTGTTAAAGTATTTGTTCATTTTTCTGATTATTGTTCTCCAACATGAGTAATTCTACATCTCCTTCCTCCTCCTGTAGACTAAAGGAAGGGTTCGCTGGATTTAAGGCATCTATGGTTTTTGCCTTCATTACTGTTCTCGTTCTGTATGGTGAAACAATAAAAGGCCTCATCAGCGGCAGTTGTACATTCATTACAAACGAGGATTTAAAAGATGATCAAGCTCTAAATCACAGCTCTCTTAAAGGTGAATCATGAGTTTCTGGTGTCAAACTTCTTCGGCCGAATGGAAATAGAAAGATGTAGACAGCAAAGTTCCCATCATTCAGCAACAAGCAGTATTTGTACACACAGACATTTCACTCGAGCTATTAACACAGCAATATGAATATTTGCTGTGGGTAAATATGTTACCTTCCTAAAATTTTCTTTTGCGCCTTTTAGATAGAAATTGCACTCTCTCTTCATGAATGTGGACTGAAAACATCATTGCCTCTGTGTTTCACTGGTTACACCTCCAAATATAGGCTTCTTGTGTTCATATTGCTCAGAAAACTATATTCAGAACTCTGCTGCCAGGTCTTTAACTAGAACAAGAAGGAGAGAGCACATCAGCCCAGTTTTAACGAACCTGCACCGGCTCCCGGTGTCTTCTAGGATTGATTTTAAAGTTCTTTTTCTTGTTTACAAGGCTCTTAATGGTTTGGGACTAGGCTTTATTCATTATTGAATCTTTGTCGTTTTATAATCTTTCGCGGCCTCTTAGATCCTCTGCTGTCGGGTTTTTTAAATATAAACTCTCACAAAAAAAAAAATATATATATAAAAAAGACAAAAAAGAAAAAAAGAAAAGAAAATTGGCAGCTCCTTGGCAGCACCATTTTTAACTATGGAACTACCTACCCAAGGCTATAAAAGATGCAAACACTTTTAAATGAGAATTGAAAATGTATTGATTCAACATGGTCTTTAACTAATTGTCATGCTTCCTCTTCTGGTTTGATCTGTTTTTATGTTTGACATATTGTATTGTTTTGTTCTACTGTTTTGATTTTTCTTGACTTATTTTATTGATCATGCATCTTCTTTGTTTTAGTGCCATCTTTCAAAATACTTTATTGTCTCTGCTTTTGCTATTTGCTGTTTCTCGTCTTTGTTACCAATCTGTTTGAAATGAATGAAAGGTGCTATATAAATAATAATAATAATCATCATCTGTCACATGTTAACACAACATCAGGTCACATCACATCCTTCACTGCTCATCTCATATCAGTGGGTCACAGCTCCCTCTGCTGGATGAAATAGAGCATTTGGTTTTAAAGAGGCAAAAACATAAAACCATCTCTTATGCAATAAAACAACTGAAACATGAAACAATGACACACACACACATTTGGAACACTGACAGAATTAACAGGAGTTAGAAGGGTTTCATTTCTGGGAAAAATAATTTGATTCCAGAAGGATAAGGTGAAACTGGCAGGTCATTTGAAAAAGATGATGTAGGAACTATTTCTTAGTAGAAAAGTAGATCTGATTAGATGACATTGTATTCTGTGGTTTATCCAGTATAATTGGGAACATTTTATAATTTACTTTAGTAATTCGTCAGTCTTTTGAGCACCATAAGAAGCATTCCATTCACCGTTACTGTTTTTAAAGGTGGAGCGCCAAAACCAAAAATATCTGCAATTGCTAAATATACTAGAGATGAGTGACAAAACATGGTTTCTGCAATTTGGGTGAAGCGACCCAAACTCATCCAGCCATTCAGCCTCCTAAAGATGATTTCAGAAATCATCATCGACGTGGTCTCTGTATTCTATTCTGTCATTGTTAAGCCTCTATAATGCATATTGATGATCCCAACACACACACACTTCACACGCTGAGGTTACGAGGTGTCAGATTTCTTCCTGCAACAAGGTCCTACGGTAAACAGATGCGAGCAGACCAAGACAGATCAATGCATATGTGAGCGAGAGAGAGAGCTGCCTAATGACCCCTCCAGAGAGACCTAAGCTAATCCCCTGCACCTCTGGGACACACACACACACACACCTTCCCCACTTCCAGCCATCTCTGTTTGGGGGTGTGGTTGGTTCTGGCCTGGTGAGGGTTGGGTGGGTGGGGTTATGAGAGTAGAGTGCTGGTTCAGGTCAAAGGGGCTTCAGAGGAGATGTGTGTGTGTGTGTGTGTGTGCGCGTGGATGCGTTCACTGCAGACCTATGTTTCAGGGTTACACTTCAAATTGATTTTCAAAGGGATTTAAAAAGGGAATCTATTAAAGCGGGCATTTGGTCAGCTTTTAATTTTGGTCAAAGTGAAGTGATTCATCTGTGAGCAGGGATCATTTTGAAACATCTTGGTGCGTTCAAGGACCTACTGACATCTGATATTTGAGAGTCCGCTTCTTTCATCTTATTTAAAGCAAGAAACGGCCCATTTTTAATGATCCGTTTTTACCATGTCCATGCTTGCTTATTGTTTGCCCTCTACAGTAGGTTTCGGTTTGCAACAACATAGCTTATCAATGCAATGTTGTTTTTTTGGGCAGATGACGGTTCTTACCCTTTCTAGAGTTCTTAGCATTATGTGACGTTTTAAGTCTTCACAGGTTTCATTTTACAAAGCGTGCTGACATAACCAGAAACCTGCGGATGAGATGTCGTAACATAAGGTGTTAGCACATGCACATCCTCTCTGGCACCAAATTTCACACTGCAGCCACAGTGTGAACTGTGTGTGTGTGTGTGTGTGTGTGTGAACTGTGTGAACTGTGTGTGTGTGAGTGATCTGATGAGGTGATGATTACATGACTGACCCCAAGGGCTGCTCTGTGATGCAGGAAAGGGCTAAAGGGATTTTAGGCTTAGATGATTTAAATGTGTGGTTGTAAGTGTGCCTGTGTGTGTGGGCGCGAGTGTGAGAGACGGTGTATTTATTTACCCCCCCCACCCCAACTCTTGCCCTCACTCCTTATCCTGACAAAGAGTGGATTTGAATTTGAGATGCAGTACACAAACCCTGCTGAATGAATGAATGAATGAATGACTATAAAAAGGTGCCCATACGTCCTTGAGAACAAGAAAAAGGATTTCCATGAAAAGTTAAACATTGCAAGGACAAAAAAAAGAAACAGAAAAATGTGCATGTATTGGCAGTGAGTCCTGAGCCATAAAAGCAGCCATGCAGCCTCTATAGAGGCAAGCTTTGGATCAGGGACCTGCCTCAAACATCAACACAAGTCCTACGATGTCAGAAAATAAGTTCCCAGAGCCCAAGATACATTTGAAATGCTTGAACCAGAGAATGTTGTATTTTTTTGTTTCATAAATGACTAATACGTTAATCAGCTGATCGTTCATACTAATAGATTTACAACGCAGTACAATAAAAAACTGATCTCTGGGAATTGTAGTCTTAAACCATCAATGGATTACAGTGCGTAAAGACACAATCCAAGCACATAGTAAAATTATTTTGATTTTTATTAACCTGTTAATCCCAAAGCTGGGCCTGGACAGATTACATGCGTCTTTCTCTTAATGGCCACAGTAAATATAAACAGCAACCTGTGGTGAAAGAGCTGGACTGGGCGAATCCATGGTGCTTTGATCTCTGCATCAGCTCTGCATCTCGCCTCCGCCTGCGCAGATGAAAGGCAAGAGGGCGATTTTAAGACGCGTGTGTTTGGACAGAGCCTGCAAGTCCATGTCAGGAAGGTGATTCTGACAACAGGTAGATGTTACATTTGTATTCCTGTCTCTCTCGCTCCCCCTGTGCCGGTACAACTGTGCCAAAGTATTACAAGAAACAACAGAAAAAAGAAACTAATTCTGCTTCTAAGAGAAGCTCCCCCGAATTCAGGCTCCCCTCTCCCAGGCTGAAGATGTGGAAGAAGTGTTTCATCGGCTGACATGATCAGCCCTAACATCACCTTAGGCTACCATCAGCTTCAATGTACATCACCTGCCAGCAGAGAGCAGAGGTGGGCCGCTCACGTAGGGACTTGAATGTGTAAGAGGCCCCACTCACCGCCAGGTGGCAGTAGAGGTCAGAGCTCGGTTGTCCACTTGGTTGCCAGTCAACACAGTTGCCTTTACTTGGCAGAGAGCCATATTTATATTAGGGACAAGTTATTCTGGGCTAATTGGCACCTGATGTTCACTGAATGAAGAGGGAGACAGACAGAAGGGCCCCGTGAGAGCAAATCTCCTGACGTGATGAAGAAACGACACCACCGCCCAGTAATTAAGACGCAAGCATTTACACAGAAACACGCCAGGCAAAGCCACACGCATGTACATGCAGGCACAAACTGCTAATGAGCTCGACAACCTGTTCTAAGCAAAACATCATCAAGCAAATTAGCAGGAGAATCTGTCACTCGGAAAGGCCTCGAGGCCTTTATTGTGCGTGATGGTTATGAGCACTTCCATATCAGGTAAAAGTTAATGTGCACGGTGCTTTAAACGCAACACAGTTCACCCAAAGTGTCATTTCATCTTCTAAACTAATTTCATATGATTGATTTTGCAATCACACTTTTATTTGCTGGCAGAATGACACAGCTTTTTTTAAACGTTTCTCTCCAGTCACCACATCACATCACCATCATAACTTTGTCTTAAACTTCACTTAATGCTTACCCCCTCAAACTAAAACCGCAGGGGCTTAAAAAGTATTAAAAAGGTATTAAATCAGATTAGTAAAAAATTAAGACCCTTGAAAAGTATTCAAACATCTTAATCGGAATTTTACAAGGTATTTTTTGGAACATAGAATCAGACAGACTGTCTAGGCCTGTATGATTTAATATCATCAGGGTGAAGGATGAATTTTTAAACATTATTTTAAATTTAGCTTTCCAGGTTTTACTTTTCTTAACTGTTTTTTCTGATATCTTTTAAATGTGCTATTTTTATATTTGCCATTTCTTATACTCTTTTTCTTAACTCCATTTCTGTTTTAAGGCTTTCTATTGTGTTAAGCACTTTGTGCATTTCATATCTTTGTTGTAAAGCACTTTGAACTGCATTTCTTGTATGAAAGGTGCTATATAAATAAAGTTTATTATTATTACTATTATTATTATCAGCAAAGGTGGTCGCTTAGCAATGAAGACAACAACTCCCATGATCCCACGCGACATCATCAAACTATGTCTTTTGTTATTCTTGACTGACAGACCCCCTAGCAGCAGAAATGACACAATGTGTGTTTATAATCGGATTTCAGGAGGCAGAATATCGCCAACATTTAGGACGAAAGGACGAAAATAGAAAATGATCTCTGCATCACAGGTTTGTGAATCTTATCGTCTACTTGATGCTGCTGATGGAGCTCTGTACGATCTCAATGCAGCGTGGCGTCACGTCACATCCCAAACCAAAGTGCTGTAGTGGGCAGACTGAGGGAACACGCTGTGGACATGGAGTTTTTGGGAACATGAACTTCACATTGGTAGCTCAGGGTTCGGTGTCAATGGACGACCCGCTCATCCTCCTGAGCCACAGCCGCCGCCGCCGCCGGGCTTCAGAGCAAGCAGGGTGGGATTCTGGAGAATCGTCCGTTAGAATAAAGAGGAACTGCAATTAAACTGCAATTAAAAGAGGGTCAGATGGATCTCACAGTGGAACGAAGAATATTTTTCGTCTAATGAGCAGCAGAGGTTGCTTTTCTCGGTTGACTGTTCAAAGTTAATTAGATCAATATGCGATATTTGTGAAATTGTGATATTTTGACTTCTGCGGTTTAATGAATTGCTTTGCTTAATGACACAAACTGAAAGCAGGTTATGCTTGTGGGATGATTTGAGTATAATTGAGTGCGTATCATTTAGAAATGCTGAGCTAATGAGTTTACGGCCAGGAGGGTCCGGACTCTGCTGCCAGCAGGTTCGATCAGTGCAGCTCTGATTCTGTTCCGCTCGCTTCATAAAAAGGAGGTGTGAGGTGAAATACGGCAGTTTGATGAAAACAACACTGTGTTAGCCATCCCCCAAAACAGTTTTAACGGCATGGAATTCATTCATTCATGAATTAAATTTCCACAAACAGACGAGGGATGTGTGACGAGAGTTGGATGCCAAAGATGATGCCACACTTATTCCAATTACGAATGTACACGCACCACAGAAAACGTTTACGCCCTAACTGGTTTCACAAAACAAGTGAATAAATCTAAAAATGGTCCCTTCGCCTGCTTTACAGGGGAAACGATTTCCGGGGCGGGAGCAGCCAGGCGGCGAGGCCGACGCTGCCACGACGTATTCAGATGTTCGACTCGATGTTCGATCGTTTAATGGTCCGTCGTGATACACATGTACACACGTGCAGAGAACAACGCCCAAACACACACATACGATAAGTTCAGATGAAATCGAGTATTTATACCTTCAGTTGGGATTGTTTTGTCAAACCATAAAATCAGCGGTATCTCCTACAGATGACATGTACACAGTTTTGCTGGGGCGCCGTCGCTACAGCCTGGGCTTAGCCCCGCCCATGATGACTGTGATTGGTTAACAGATACTCAAACAAGCCAGAGCATTTCTACCCCACATGCCAGTATGATAACGGGTTCTCAACACGTCCTACAGGGCAACATCAGATTTTATTATTATTATTATATCAGCGATGGACAAAATTTTATTTTACACGACTTTAGGTTTAGAACAAACCGCGAGATATCTGACCACACTGACCGCCTGATGAACCATCATTAAAGCTGCACATTCCTTTGGCTCCTGACAGGATTCCTGACTCCTTCTTCGTCACAGCAGCTCGCGGTAACATGAGGAGGGTTTGGCTCAGAGAGGTCAGGTGAGCCAGGTGACCCGTGGCCTGCAGCGCATGTTGCACCCACGCAAATCAAAAGATAATGTCCTGCTGCCAGATTTCAGTAGCCAAACTCTGTATGAGCGTCAGCAAGAGGTTTATCACATATCATGCCCACAACATTCATTCAACATCCATCAGTTGATTTCACACATGAAAATGAAGTACACATTTTCCACTTCATTAAAGACTTATTTCCTCTGCTGACGCTAGCTGCGGAGCGTGGTTCAGAGAGCTGATATCACATGGCCCAATGAGGAGGCTGCAGCAGCGGCGGCGGCGGCGCCATTTAATGAGGGCGAAGGGGGCAAACACGCTTTTACACGATGGATTCATTAGAGAGACATATTGCAACATTTGGTAAATGAAGCCCAAACCAGCAAGCAGTGCTGTGTTGACGCTCGGCTAACTGTGTGTGTGTGTGTGTGTCCAATGTGGCCCCAGGTCTCCAATTACAGACCAAACTTCTCATCTGGAACAGAGGGCAGAACACCTGCTCACAACATCTGCTGAGCCCACTGCAGGAAGAGTGTGTGTGTGAATGAGGCCTACACATGGTGCTATTATTTGTGTGCCAGAGCTGCTGCTGTGGAGGAAACAAAGCGGTTTTCTGGCAACATGAACCTTCTTGATGCATCAAAGTCAATTTGCTGGCCACAGCGAAAAGCACCCAGTCTGTTAAACAACCCCGATGATGTCATAGTGACGTCATCAGGCTCGCCTCTGCTTGGACCTGGAGACCACACGTCTCACATGCAGGCGGTGTTGCAGAGTGGAGGCGTGGAGCTTAAAGACGTGGCTGTTAGCCATCAGGTTGCATCATGGGAAGCATAGGATCTAGTCTTATTTGGCGTATGGCCCACTATAGGGACCGAAAATCAGGATTATCTCGACCCATCAAATAAACAGACATGTGCGTGTCTTCTCTGCTACATGTGCAGAATGGCTTTTTGTCGTTTGTCTGCGCTTCTTTGGATTTAGCCAATCAAATCTTTCTATTTCAAACCTATTTGCATAAAGCAGCTGTAGTCGCTGATGTTGTAAGAGCCCAGCCATAACCCTGCCTACTGGAAACTAAATTGACATAATACCAATTTGTAGCAAATGTGGCAACTCTTAGCGCTTAGATAGGATTAGTGAAAGATGGCGGCCGGGTCACACTTTGTTCCCGTCAGCATATATCTGGCAAAACAAATTAGTAGTAAATTATTTCTATAACACAGGTTTGCTAGCCAACATCCACTTATAAGACACCAAGAAATGACTAATGGCTCTACAACACTTATAAGTGGATGTTTATATATATATATACACATATATATATATATATGTATGTATATATATATATATATTTGTGGGGCCGCAGCCCATCAGGATGCAGGTGGAAACTGCATCCTCCCTCTGTCATCCAGAAGATGGACCACTACAGAACTCAGTTACCCAGGATCCTTTGCATTTCACACCTGGGTG
>JAVQJF010025707.1:0-53656 GCA_036023855.1 Gadopsis marmoratus | reverse complement strand
ATTCTGGGTTTAGGAGACATCTTATTAAGATACATGCTTTAACTGATAACATACGTCTGCCTCATG
Source organism: Gadopsis marmoratus (assembly GCA_036023855.1). Lineage (NCBI taxonomy): Eukaryota > Metazoa > Chordata > Actinopteri > Centrarchiformes > Percichthyidae > Gadopsis > Gadopsis marmoratus. Next base: position 53,590 of record JAVQJF010025707.1, on the reverse strand, counting down.
AAATCCCTTCCAACTATGACACAGAAGAATGCAACAATTCTCAGTCCATAAATGAACTACCCTCAACATCATCTCAGTGCCAAAATGCTGTAACAGTCACTCCAATGTCCAGTGACAAGAAAGACAGGTGTGCTTCCATTGTAGCCAAGCTTTTGGGAAGCGGTGTACCAAATACAGTAGTTCTTTCTACTATTGAGAATTTACAGGAATTTGTGGAAGATCTGCAATCTAATATTCAGGACCAAATATTGAACTTAATCCCAGAGAACAACTCATGCAGGTCAGCCATAGAAGAGGTATTTAAAGGTCTGGAAAACCCTTTTAGCCAGTTAAACTCAGATACCAAATGGAAGAAGTATTTCAAGGACAAATGGGGTATAGTGCAGCCAGTTGAACTGCACCTTGGTGTTAGGTATGATACCAGATGAAATAATACAACTGAGACTTATGAACAAGTTCCTGTCAATGATAAATTCATCTATGTGCCCATTCTAAAAACAATCCAGTTCATTTTCAGAAATGAAAACATTTGTGGGATGATGCAAACATTCACTCAATCTGACGTTTATGAAGACTTTTGTGACGGAAGCTACTTTAAAAGTCATCCTTTGTTTTCAGTTCATAGATTGGCTCTCCAAATACAATTATACTATGATGACTTTGAATGTGCAAATCCTCTTGGGTCAAAAAAAAGCTATACATAAAGTTGGCCCCCTTTACTTCATTCTCAGAAACCTTCCTCCAAAGCTGAATTCTGCTCTGATGAACATACATTTGGTATCATTGTTTCATGCACAAGATGCTAAGAAATATGGTATTGATGAAATACTGAAACCTTTAATGAGGGACTTGAAAATACTTGAAACTGATGAGGTTCCTGTCCCATTTGCTGAACAACCTATATGTGGTACGCTTGCACAGATTACAGGAGATAACTTGGGTATGCATACCATTCTTGGGTTCTTTGAGTCATTTAGTGCAAATTATTTCTGTCGATTTTGCTTAACTGACAAATGTTCAGCACAGTCAGTGTTCTCAGAGGATGACCCAAGTTTGACTTTAAGGTCATCTGACTTGAATGAACAACACTATGCCAGTTTGGCAGAGGATCCAACATTAATGTCGTCTTTTGGCATCAAGAGAAAAAGCATACTTAATTCTTTGCAGTATTTCAATACTGCTGAGAACTATGCTGTTGACATCATGCATGACATTTTGGAAGGGGTTGGTCAATATGAGGTCAAACTTCTTTTTGAATATTTGATTGAACATTTTATCTCTAGAGAAATCTTGTTAAACAGGATATATGCTTTTAACTATGGCTATATGGAAAGTAAAAACAAGCAAACACATATTAACCTTGACTGTGGAGGCCATAGAATAGGATTAAATGCCTCACAAACACTGTGTTTACTCACAAACATACCTTTGATATTTGGCGACCTGGTACCAGAGGATGATTTGCACTGGCACTTGTTGCTGAATATTATAAACATTGTGTTTTCATACTCAGTCACTGAGGGAATGACGGTGTATTTAAAGCACCTTATTGTTGAACATCGACTTTTGAAAGAGTTGTACCCATCAAAAAACTTGCTTCCAAAACATAATTTCATGGTGCACTCCCCATGGTGCATCAGAAAGATTGGACCACTCATTCATATCTGGACCATGAGGTTTGAAGCAAAACACACATTTTTTAAAGATTGTGTGAAGAACTTAAAAGGTTTGACTGTTTCACTTGCAAATAAACACCAGTTTGCAGTAGCATATCACTGGGAATGCTTGGCTTCAAAATCAGTCGAGTCTGGTCCAGTCAAAATGTGTTTACTTGAAACACTAGAATTTACAGAATATGTAAAAGCATATGTTCATGTTGATCCACAAGCCACTATCAACATCACAAAGTGGGTAAAATCTTGTGGTGTTGAGTATCGTGTTGGACTCTTTGTTTGCACAGGCACTGAGGAAAAATCACTTATTTTCTGCTAAATAGCCTCAATCATTTTGTACAATGATCAAGTTGTTTTTGTTTTGACTGAGCATGAAACTTTTTTTCATGACCATTTCCATGCTTTTCAAGTGAGTGAACACATATATTGGTTATAGAAAGGGAGCAACTAGGACATTTCAAGTGTTTTGATGCCCAAATGTCATATGGGTGTGTTTGTGTTGTAAAGAAAAAATTGTATTACCTGATTTATCTGAATGGAATCCATGTGAAGTTCATCTTCCCTGTTTTTATGTACTTCAACAGGAGTAAATTCAACAGTTACCTCATGTTACACAATGTTGGTCTAATGAGACACTGCTGTTACATTTTTATTGTTCTGATGACTAAATCTAATGCAATGCATGTATGTTTACTGTTTTATACAACTTAAGATGACCTGTTATGATAAGACCTTGAAGGTGGTTTAAATGTAAGTTATTTGTTGGTCTAAATAAATCTGTTGGAAACAGTACATTGCGCAGCAGTCATTTTTACATAAAATAAAAGAACAATATATAATTGTTAACTCTAAAAGAGAGTTGAATTAAATACATTTTCAGTGTTCTTTCTAACACTGGTAATGAGTTAATAATTAAATTAACTCAGTTTTAGTGTTACATATACTCTGTATCAGATTAGAACTTTAAAACCTGCGGAGTTAAATTTTAACTCAGAAAAAGGGGTTCAAGAGCAACTAAAAAAAAAGTTATTTTTAGTCTATGCGATGGTCCCGCATGTACACTAAAATTGCGTTGTTTTTAACTCACAGGGAGTTTTTTCCAAAAGCAAACATTCTCTGTGTGCAAGTGCTGTGGGCAGTATAAACCATGTACCGCTTCTCCAGCCTTATATACAGAAAAGCAGCATTCTCTTCTCCAACATATATGTCTCAACCCATTTTAATTATCTCCCCCAAGACAATTACCATCAAACAAACATGCTTTATATTTCCTATTTAAACACAGACAATCACGGGTTCCCTGAACCCCCCTGAATCTCCCTGAGGTTAATCATCAGTTTCTAAAATCGATGTAAAAAAATCTACAGACCTAAATTGGTTCCGTTGACTGTTCTAGGTTCCAAGATCTCGTCACTCCGATCCCCCTTCTAGTGGGTACTGGCCTCTCAGTTCTCCATATTCTGCTCGTGTACGATCGGACAGGGCGGAGGAGTCCCGGACTCCCCCGCAGCACCGTATTAATGCAGGCTCACCAGGGCTCAAGCCCCTAAACCCGACGATGTGAAAGGGCCCCTGACGCCACATCCTGCCACGATCCGTGATTGCGAATGAGATCCTCGCGCGCGCAATTTAAACTGCCACGTACAACAACAACAACAACAACAACAACAACAACAACGACGACGACGTAGACACATGCTACTTTAATGCGGCCTCGCTCCCCCGTAGACGGCTTCAGCCCCACCTGGACAGAGATCGGAGATGTTGAGATCTGGCTCGAAGGACCATGTTATGTCGGAGACATTTCCTCGGAGTCCACGTCCAGAAGTCTGTAGATTCTTTATTCAATGCACACAGAGTTCAGAGTAGTCTGTGACGGGAGTTCCACGTGCTCATGAGTGCCGACTATTTCTGGGTGGGACCCGCCAACTCGGATTCATCAGTTCTCTTCCATGGAACTGGCCTCTCTCCTTGTTCCCCTTATAAGGAATTCGTATTGCTAAACATTCAAACACGGAACATGCAACATGCAATATCATGTTGTAAGTCCATCCTTAATGACTGGAATGCATAGCGACACGATAATTCAATTTACTCAGTATTCTTCCATCCGAGGTTAAAGTACTGACTGACTCAGTTCATGACTGGACACTGTGTTCTTTAGAAAACTGCCAAGTGAGGTCATGTTCCCTAAATATCAACAAAGACAGATCTTTGTATTTTGCCTTTTTATTGATACAGATTTCCACCACAGCGGTCACCTTGTAGCAGCTTGGTGTCAATAGCACATGCTTTAATCAATGTAACCAACATGGATTATCCCTGTGCCTTGGCACGGCATGTTTGAAATTAGAGGTTGCACATGGAAGATGCTTTACATATCATGTGGCATCAAATGGCCACAGAGGTTTCATCGAGTGAAAACAAGGTCAGCTCAGACTCTGTTCCTAAAATTCTTATTTGCCACATTTTTGATGTCAGTCTCTCGGACGTGTGGGAAACTGAGACATAATTAAATACTAACATTTACCCTAGATATAAAACATATTTTATCAGTTAAATGGATGAATGAAAAGTGAAAATAACAGCCTTCATTACTTTAATGGTGTGAGACTTTTAACTGTTTATTTCACAGGGAAATAGGCTACCGCTGACTACATTTTGTTCAAACAAGACTCCCTGTTATACCCACCAGCTTTAGTCCTTTTTAATTTAATTTTAACTGGAAGTAATTACTAATAAAACCACCTATTGGGCACTGTGGATGACGGCTGTAGGTCATTGGTGTTTGCAGATAAAAAGCACAGACGTTGAATGCCAGATCTGGCTTTTATCCACATGTTTATATGCTGGCAACAAAACTGGCAGGGCAATGGTGAGTTAAACAAACAGCTGATTGTCTTCCACATCAGACGACCGTCGAGGCAGGCAAAAGGAAATGCACAAAATGATTTAGTTGACGTTGTCTACCACAAGGGGGTGGTGTTACCCTTTAGGTCTAGTCTAATCAGACACACCGTCACACGCTGGGGGGAAAATATACCCATGTCGTGTATCGCCATCAATTTGAAAATAAGAAGGCTTTCATGTTTGATGTAGTAATTACATAGGAAACTAAAAGAAAACACTAACGTCGTTTAGAATAGAGCGTAACGCACATCCTAACGTTAACTGCTGTTAAGCAGGCTACGCTATAACGCCAACTTAACAACTCGACACGTGGTGCGGAAAGAAGTAACGTTACATTTCATTTAATGTAAGTTTGGGTATGTCATCGTTCATCCTGCGCGTCGCGGATGCCCCAGACAGCGAGCGGTGCAGCTACTAGGCACAGCTGCAGCTGGAGGAAGTAGACGGGAGGAAGTGGCGGTTGAGGCAGCTCCACACCTTTCCGGTGTAGCAGCACTGCGACCAGCTCGAGTTAAAGGAGAAAGACGAGAGCTGGGTGTATATTTCGTGAAAGGAGGGGGAGATAGGAGGTAAATTACTCATGTTTCAATTAAGTGTTCAAGTCCGAAAGGTGTGAGCCAAACATTTGGTCACCGCGGCACGTATTTTCTATCCAGATATGATTAGTTTGCAGCCGCCAACTACCGTTATCTGGTTAGCTTAAGGCTAGCTTGCGAGGCAACAAGCTAGCTAATGTTAGCTTGCTAGCCTCCTTTAGCAGCCATGACCGGTAGCTTGCTAATTTGGCATGTCTGACCCTCCTCAATCTGTTTTCAGGGGGACAAGAAGTGGAGTTTCATGAGTGGATACTTGTGTTGCTGAGTCGCCGAGGATTTTTGTCGAAGACGTCCCTCTTAGTACGGTGAAGTTACCCGGCTTGATGGACTAGCCGCAGAGAGCTCTTTTTTTTCTCTCCCCCCCCCTCCGGTAGCAGTGAAGAGCACAAGGGCGCACCCGATGAGGAGGACCGCCAGACACAAACACCAGGAAGGAATTCACAAGTACCGTGGCTTTTCGGGTCATTGTAGTCGCGCCGTGTCGGCTCTCTGTAGCGTTTAATCGCCACGGCCCGCCTGCCTTTGTCACGCAGCTTAATGTTGAATTGGGCAACAGCATGAACGTCCTGCTACAGCCGCTGCCAAGTTGTTAGTGTGACCGTGCCATGCTGCGTACAGGCCCGGCAAACGCTGTGCTACTCTGAACTTAAATGTCCCAGCACTTCACAGGACGCAGAGACTGTCAAGTAAAAAGTACTGTTTGATAGGTTTTAACATGAGTATGCATTTTTGACTCCCCCCCCCCCCCCCTTCCCCGACATATGCTCTTCACTGAGTCATGTTTTCACCAGTAAGCCCATGAACTGAAGCTCTGGTTAAAGTGAATAATCATCAGCACGGTGCCTGACATTTTTTTCTCGTTAGGAGCAAAGTATTTATGCACAAGAGTTCAAAATGGGGAAAGTGCTCTCAAAAATATTCGGCAACAAGGAGATGAGAATATTGATGCTTGGACTTGATGCTGCTGGAAAGACAACAATCCTTTACAAACTGAAACTCGGACAGTCTGTCACCACAATCCCCACAGTCGGCTTCAATGTGGAGACTGTCACTTACAAAAATGTCAAGTTCAACGTCTGGGATGTTGGGGGCCAAGATAAGATTCGTCCCCTGTGGCGACACTACTACACAGGCACCCAGGGCTTAATTTTTGTGGTGGATTGTGCGGACAGGGATCGCATCGATGAGGCAAGGCAGGAACTTCACCGCATCATCAATGACCGGGAGATGAGGGATGCCATCATCTTGATATTTGCCAATAAGCAAGACCTCCCGGATGCCATGAAGCCCCATGAAATCCAAGAGAAGCTCGGATTGACCCGCATCAGAGATAGGAATTGGTATGTTCAGCCCTCCTGTGCGACCACAGGTGATGGACTGTATGAGGGCTTGACATGGCTAACCTCAAATTACAAATCTTAATGATTGAGTGCAGACTGTTTTAGGTCAAAACTATAATAACGTTGCAAGTAACAAATAACTTCTCAAAATGAGTATGGTTAAGGAAATGTTGATTATCTCCCATTTATTTTTAATAAATTTTCCCCCCACAACTAATTTATCTTTAACTGGGTTTGCTGGCTTAAAGTTTGCTTGTACTCTGTAGCAGGCCGATATCACATTCATTATTTTGGGACTTGCTTGATGAATATTAATTGGTCCTAATGTAAAAGCCACAGAGATCACCGTCTTTGCCTATTCTTTTCCCTGTTTTGTATATTTTTTTCTAATGAAGCTGAAGTTTTTATCTTCATTCTGAGACTACAGCTTGTTGCAAGGTGCTTCAGTCTCTGTTGCATTGAACTTGGATCTTTTTTTTCTTCTAAGGTGGGATCTTTAATTTCATGTAGCCTACGTGAAGGACTTGGACATTTGTCTTAAAACAGTACTGTGATGAAAAGTATTTCTTGTCATGGTTTTGGGTGATATTTTCACCAATACTTACATTTCATTGTCATCAGAGAAATAAAAATGCTTCAGACATTACTTGTCCCAATCCCTGCCCTTTAGTGGGCCATATAGTTTACTGATTGACCTTTTGTGTCATGTCTTGATACCTAATTGTGCTGAATATTCAACAACTAGGCCTCCAGTAACTCTTAAACATGCTTGTTGGGATGCATTTTTAATTTTGGGTAACATGTAGTCAGTCGACTCAATCTCTCCAAAGGAATGTCATTCAGCTCTGATCTCTGATACAGTTGATTAGTCTCAGTATTGGGACATTATATGATAGCCTATATCTGTAGCATGAGTACGAAAGTACAGTAACCCTACATCAGAGTCCATCTGTCGTGCAGTCAGAGGGAGCTGTTTACCAATGAAATTTTGAAGACACCCTGTGGTGCAGCTCTTACTCCTATTTTGACTGGGGGTACCATGTACAGAACAATGTCATTGTAATGTCTTATTAAAAAAGTGATTTTAAATCCGTTGTGTCTGGGGTTTTGTTTTTTCTGCAAATTAAAAGCACTGTGTGTGATTAGGCATGTGAGTAATCAAACCATTTTGAAGTTTTTTGCAAAATAGATTTATTTGGGAGAAGCAGAGTTTAATATATAAACTGGGAACATTTAAACAATTCTCAGTTCAAAGCAGAAGGCTGCTGTGTTAAAGGTCTCTTGGGTTTTGGTGCTATCGGGCAGATTCTTCTTAAATGGTTTGTGTCCACCCTCAGACTAAGTTACTGGCCTCAGTTCCCTTGCCAGTAAATGGGGAAAATGTAACAAACAGGAAGTCCCAACTGCTGGTCTTTTTGGAATAACAACAGAGCCACATGATAGTTTGCATGAGAGCTGAGGGGCAGTGGAGATATACAGCTGAATTGTCAATTCTTTTTGAATGTGTTGGTTGTGAGCTGTAACTTCCTGAGTTTGCTTTTGGTTTGGGACTGGTATTAAAACGTGAGTCTCAGTGAGCGTGGTGTCTGTTCAAGTTGACTAATGCAGGGCTGGTGTTGAGAAATTAAAAGGAAATGTATACAGGTTAAAAAAAAAAGTGAGTGTGATCTCTGTCCAATCTGCCAGCAGAGTGGGATGATGAGGCCTACTTCCTTGAGGTGTTTTAGTAAAATATTCCTTTTAGAAGTTCAATTGTTTCTCACTTCAATTGTTTCAAGTGTTCTTGTTCCCATAAAAGCTGATTAACAGGAGTGTTTTCACCGACAAAGATGGGACTGATGGTGACAAATGCTCCGATTGCTGCCTTCAGGGCTACGAAAGTTTATTTTGTATTATCCCACAGATTGTGAAGGATTTTTTCCACTCACACACTGAAGGGCACTGTGTCTTTGCCAGTGTTTTACACATCCACATAAAAACTGGCTGCGTAAGCTGTCGAAAAAGCAACAGAGTTTGCAGAGTTTTTTCTTTTGCATTTACAAGAATAGGATGCACACAAGCAAACAAGTATTTGCAGCATTCACTGACAATCAGACACTGTTTCCTTGGATATGCGTGTGTTTCCGTCCACAGATGTTTGGCAGTATAATCATGATGGTGGCCTTCGCCTTGTGGAAAATCTGGTGTTTGCAAGTTGCTGTAGATGTTTGCTTTAGCACCACAGAGGTTTCCGTCAGACAGGTCAGGTGACACCGGCAGACATGACTGCTGCTACAGAACATGTTTCACACACCTCTTGCTGTCATGAATTAAATGCTCCATTAAAAAAAAACAAAAGGGGTCCATAATTGAAATGATCAGCCACAAACACTGCAAGGCGAGAAAGTATCCAAGCTTCTGAGGGCATTTGTAAATACTTTGAGCAGGGGCTCGGTCAGGGGCCTCCATTAGATGCTGATGGCAGTTTAATTGGTCTGTAATGGCCACTTTAGTTCCCACCACTTCATTACAACCATATGATCCTCACAGATTTATTGGTAACACTGGGGCCCCTGGGGCAAGGACAGAGACTGTAAACAAGGTTTTATGACCTCTCCTCTGTAAAGATGAGACCTCATGGCCCTCCTGTCAACTCCCTCTGCGCTCGGCTGGAATTCCTTACACTTCCTGAGAGGAAAGGTCAGGAATGGGTTTCAGGTCATAGAAAAGGAGCTCATTAATATGTGCTCTGTGTAACAGGTTCCATTCCTCTGGCTTTTGAAGTGTCCTCAAAGACTGGTCAGCCTTTGCAAAGGTGGGGGTTGAATATCATTGAGTTGCAACAGGTTCTTTCAGCATGTCACAAATGAAACCGACAGGATATTGAGATCTTTATTCATATCTCATTGCCGTCATAATTCACAAATTAAGCAGCTGGATGACTTAAATACCTCCACTGGTTTGCACTACAATCTGTATGACAGATATATCTTAGGTGTTTGTTGGGGCAGTTGCTATGGCAACAGCCTGATGGGATCGCTGCCAGAGTGGCCTGGTGATTTTGGTATCGCATAGGTGGCTGACTGTGCTGCAAGATTCAAGCCAGTTCCTCTTTTCAACTTGGAAAGTGGGAAGAAATCGAAAGAGACCCCACTCTCTACGAGCAAAGCTCTTTTCCCTTTGTCGCACTGACAGCTCGCCCGTCATTAGTCAACTTGACAAAGATTTAAAACTGCTCAGGAGTAACTGGTGAGTAGTAATACAGCTGCACCCCTGACATACCTACAAATCTAGCCTGAATTATGTTGGTGGTTGTCAGGGGTGTGTTCCTCACTTGTCTTCACTTCCTCTCTCAACTTCAGCTGCAGAGTAACATTTGCAGGTAGTACTAACATGATGCAATATCATTTATGGCTGCGGGTTGTGAATGTAGTCATCGGGTGGCTTAATGCTGGCCTACAGTTCAACAGCCACACCCAGCTGGATAATCACTGTAGGATTTGTGATGCACGCAAACAAAGATATTCTCGTGCACAAAGGCGAACACCGTCATTAAAGCAGTTTATCTGCCAAATGGTAGGAGGGAACACCTCTAAGCCACAGTTCAGGCAGCTTGGTTCAGTGGCGGCTTATCCTCAAGGGCAGTAAAACAGCCTCCGTGTTTATGAAATGTCGCTCTCTCTGTCCTCTGGTTAAGTCCTCTGCACCCTCGGAAGACTCCTTGAGTGAGATGTTGAAGGATGAACTAATGCAGAGCTCAGAAAGCAGGTCCGGAAGTGGCTGGAAGTTGTTTCAGGTTTCCTGCTGAGGTTAACGTTCTTGAATTCCATGCTAAATGCAAACCCCTGGTCGCTGTCACCCACACATGAACTCTTTTCTGTCTATATTGCAAGTGTGACTTGAGTTAGTTTTGGCTGCAGGTGTTACTTGTACATGTTATGGTTTTAATGGGGGCCATGCTGTGGTACAGGCCAGTTAAATAAGGTTGAAAATGTGAGGCCGTGTCCAAGTCCAAGGTGCACTCTGGGCATCGGTCCAAAATACATTCCATTCATACTGTATCTGCGACTGAAGGGTACTTGCTGTGATGAAATTATGAATCCCGAAAACCAGAAAATTAATAAAAAGTGTTGGAAGTCCACACAACATAACCAATTCATTTTTTAATGGATATAAAATGGACATAAAGTGCTCATACAAGCATTAACTACACAATTTAAGCCTCTAACCATACAGTTTTGTTGGTAGAGTTTCACTGGCCCATAATTGTCATTTGTTTTGCCACTTTAAAAGCCATCCAATCCAAGTCCCATTACATTTTTTAAGCCTCTGGGCTTCTATTTATATTCCATTATGTGAAAACCTGAAACTTGTCCACACGGCTCCTCTTGAGAATTGCAGGATGTTTGACACAGCTGTGTGAGAGTGTGGACCAGTTTGTCCCCAGACTCGTATGCGGTGTTTTTTCAGCTGTAGCACGCAGAGTGTATAGAGGATCATGGCTGAGTGTTAACCATGTAGCTTTCAGATGTAGGCAGTGCTCCAGTATAGGAGAAGGGGAGGGCAGACATTATAGATGTTACTCCAGTCTATTGGCTGCCTGGAACATAAATCCGAGTGCATCTGTTTCTGAAACAAAATTAAATCAATTGGATGTTTTTGAGATTGCCCAAGGCTTATTCAGACAGTACACAAAGCATTGACCTCTGCCATGTGGCGTCTGTAATTTAACCCTTTACATAACCTCAGTAACATAGACAGGAGTCATTCACCCAGCAGCAGTATCCAAACCAGCCACATGTATTCACTCAGCCTCCACACACTGAGTGACAGGATGATGAAGATCCATACAAAGCAACCTCAAAGGCTTCCTTCAGCAGCTCACCACCACACTGTCGCACTCCAAGACTGACTACATCTGTATATCTGACAAGATCACTGTAATTACAGAGGAGTCAGTGTTAGGAGTGACGGGGCATCTGGATTAGACAGCAGTTTGGGCTTGGGAGGAAAACTCAGATCTTTGGCAAGTCAGGCGCTGACACACACAGCCCAGATTCTGACTACCGAGAGGTAATGACTCAGGGAAACGCTACACACACACACTGCTCCCATCCCCTCGGTGCTGGGCCGCCACACATCCTAATGATGAGAAATACATCACTGCCCTAGCATGCCGTAGGGACAGCAGTCACAGGCAGTCAGGTCTCTACGAAACCTGTGGTATTTCAAGCAGAGGATCAATACACTATTACATTTTTACTGATACCACATTGGCGTCAATCCCTCATTGACCGGCACACTGAACCTATATATATATATATAGACACTATACACAAAGTTCATTCTAACAGTTTTACACCTAACACCTACAAAGACTTATAGGAGTTATAAATGTTCCTGTTGTTTTATCAACAAATGTTATTACTCAAATTCTGTTGCTACAAAAACGAAAAAGGGAAAATTGTTTTCTAACTTTCACTCTGTTTTTAACAGCAATTTTGATATAGACCATCACTGGCATGTCTAGTGCTAATATTACTTAACAAGAATGGAAGAAGGGGGGGTTAAGTGCGCACAATATCCTCACAGTTCTGGATTTGTAGTCTCCTCTCAACTGCAGCACAGCTGTCTTAACAGCACCCCCGCCCTCCCTTGTTCCCCTGCAGGGTGTCTGGTGCTGGTGGGGGGGGGGAGGGGTTGGAGTCAGCATTGTGTTTCTATAAGCTAGTTTTCCTGTCAGGCTCTGCTTCGTTGGCACCGCACCACCTCCTACTTTTAAATCCACTGAACAAGAGTGCCACAAATGATGTGCCTCACTATTACAATATAGAGAGCTGCAAAACAACACTAATCACATGCTCTATTTTGGAATGGAGCACTGGCCTGTTGTCTCTTTGTGCAGCATAAAGTTCAGCTGGCTCAGTTTGTCATGTGAAAGAGAGAAGGCTGCTCTGTGTGTGTGGAAAGGGTGGAGGTGGTGTGTGTGTGTGTGTGTGTGTGTAGGGGGGGGCACTTTTGCAGGGTCGGAGGAGCCACACATTTTTGCAGCCTCCTTCTATTTTTAATCAGCCCAGTTTGATGTCTATTCTTGAGCCACTCCCTAATAGTTAGTGAGAAAATGAGCCTTCCTTTCTGGAACACTGTCTCTTGGCTCCAGGCAGCGTGATGATGGTGACACAAAGGCTCTTCTGTGTCACTTGGCTGTGATGCAGCAGAGCGGAGCACACCACACAGGCTGCATGGGAGTCCGACTCTCCTCCTCCCCATCTGGTTTGGAGGGGCGCTGCACTGCACCCTCATGTCTTCTTGTTTTAAGACAAGCGGGGAGGATGCGTGTGGATTACAGTCCACGCAGATGCATTTCACCATGTTTTAATGTGTTCAAGGTGCAGACCGACCTGGTGTCGAATTGCGCACGAATCTCAAAGATAACTGTAAAACTAACTGCAAGCAAAAAGACACAACAGCCTCAACCAATTTCATCATCATACTATAATTAATAAACTCACTGTTAAAGCAGCGCACTATGTGGCCTATTCAGCTATTTATCGGGAGTGTGTTGTCCTTACTGCAGGTTTTCCACACAGGTAAGAATTGTTTCTACTAATAGCACCATCTGTTGGCCAAAACAAAGCCCCCATTCTGTCTTGGTGCATGCAGCATGTACGCCACGTGTTCAGTAATGAATGTTTACTGTCACCAGAATCAACTGTAATGTGTATATGATAACAGATTCGAGACACCACCGCTTGACTGTTAGGCTGCCCTCATTTACAGTGAGCCTCCCTGTATTCCCCTACAGTGCTAGCCTAATTAGCCAACCACAAGATACGTTATAATAATTATTTTTGGTTAACATTCAAAGACATGAGAACACCAGAGAGAAAATAGATTCTAAAGGATTTGACTGAGAGAGCTGTGGGTGGGCAGGGGGATGAAATGTTGACACAGAATAGTGGCTCTCTAAAACTCTAATCTTCCCTATAACCCCTCCGGGTCCTGTCCTCGCCACTCCGGGGGACATGGACTTAATACCAGCTGTGAGTCAAATTAATTAGCTGAACATATCCTGGTCGAAGCCAAAGGAGACCGCAATTGTACGCTGATTCTGATTGTAGCAGTCCAGCTGCCCCAGGCAGAAGTGAGAGATCAGAGGAGGGCCGAAGGGAGTGATTGTCTTAAATGATCCGCTGTAGTAATTTTAGTAACTGTGGGGAGAAAATAAGCAATCTACTCTATTCCTCTTGACCAAGGCCTGCAGGGACTCAGGGGTCAGATTATATAACTATGATTCAACCCAACCACATTTCTGTCTCTCTCCATCATATCTACATTTCAAACTCTTTAAATTGGTTAATAATTCATGTTAGTTGTGACAGGACGGGTTGTGTTACTAAATGTATGTTTTTTTTAAATGAGCAAACAGTTGATAATGTATTTAAACAATGATTTACTGTTTAACTCTATTCACAAAGCCAAAGGTGTGTGATGAAAATTGGATTATGAAGAGATACACGTTTGTTTAAATGAAAAACCACCTAACCCATCAAATTCAGGATTATTCATGGGTCTGAGGAACACTGCCATCACAGATGTTCCTGCCTTACAGAATCAGCAGATTTCAGGCAAACAGGCTACCTTTGCACTTCTAGATCCCAAGAAAAATACAGTACTAGGATGAGCACGAGGATCTTAATGCGTAACCAAACTTGGTTCCCGTCACATTCTTCTAAGAAGTGATTAGATTATTTAATGGGACCTTCTGTTTTAACCCCACCCTGTCAACTTCAGCATTAACATTTTTATTTGGTCCGAGTGTTGGAGGCCACTACAGATCCGCTGTGTAAACACAGAGTAGCATGAAAGGCTGTGAGGGGCCCCTGCATGCCTGTGGGAGTATGGGGCGTACTTCATGGTTTATGCTTGAAAAGGAGCCATAATCTTGCAGCTAATCTGGGGCTTGGAGTGGAATTCCCCTCACATGGAGGGCAGAAGCTTTCAGGAGAGTTGGCAGAAACTTTGTTGGCTTCAATTTGAAAAACTGGGTGACATAAATAAAATAAACATGGATTGAGAATTTTTGTCATGATTTATTTTCCCACCTCTCTCAATGAATTAAATTCTAATAATGCATTAACAACATTTTCTTCACAATTTAAATGGATAGTTACATTTTATATAACCATCTTCAGATTAATAATCTGAGCCAAACTACTAGTTACACTTCCTTGTTTTTTTAAGCAACTATTGCCCCCTAGTGCTCCAAATGGGAAATTACAGAATTTACATACATGATTCACAATTAAAAGAAATCTTGTAAGTTATGGTGAAAACCTCAGACAGCAATGTGTGACTGTCAGTAGGGGTTCATTTCTTGGGGAAGGTCTCAGGTGATACATGTGTTCAACAGTTTAAATCTAACATGTGATCCTAACGTAATAACCCGCTGCACTGTATATTTAATCATGCACAGCAGAGAAAAAGGGCAGTGCTCAAGAGCAGAAGCACAGCAAGTCTCACGTTTCTTGCAGTTTACTGAGCGGTAAAAATCACATCCACTGCGCTTTGCATGGAAACAAATCAAAAAAGCAAACAATTGCTAAACTAATCCTCAACCTCATACATCCATATGAACACCAAGAAACCATTGTTCAGTCGTTGTCTCAGTTTGTGATCCCTCTAGGTTAAAAAACATTTTATTAATGTCTGTGCTTGCACACATCTGTCATTTACCTTCACAGCCCTACAATTACACAGACCAATGAAACTGCTGATATTATTATACAGTGGGTTTCCCTTTTTCCAACATATTTTACTCCAATCACACTTCAGGACAGTGTTTAGTTATATATCTGAAAATATTTTCCTTAAAAAAATGTTGTTTTAAAAAGTGCAGTGATGAAGACTCCTGGAATATGCCACACATTAGCAGTAAAGACTTCACAGTCTGATTTTCACGTGGCATTAGGATGGAACGCTGATTACTGCATGCACAAATTGCAACACACAAACTCAGACTTTTCTTCGGATGTGCAGGATGTGGATGTCTGGACTACTAAACTCCGGGTCTTGCTCGTCTGAAGGGATCTCCTCACAGCTGAAGTTTTGTTGCAGCAACTAAAAACAACACAAAAGACCGCAATGACTCACTGAGAGGTGATGCCAAATATTTCAACTTCTTAATATTTATTAAATAGCGGATTACAAATGAAACACACAGTTGGGTTCTCACCTCAAAAAACTGCCTTTCCACTTTAGGGTTGACGCCCTCTGTGCGTTGCTCATAGCAGCAAATAATGCAGGTCTCTGGTCCGGAGAGCAGCTTCAAGCTCTCCACCAGCGGGACAATAGACTGTGTGGAAGTAAATGATGCGTCACAAAGAGAAGCACAGTGTTTTGTTTTCTGTTTTGCAATGATGGGCAAAGCGTGCAATTCTGCAAAAGGTCACATTAAATCACCTGCTCATAATAGATGCAATCTGCCATAAGGACATAATGTGGGGGAGGAAGGAACTCAGACACATCTTCACCCCTTTTAAAAAGTAGAAACCAAAGTTAGTCTTACAATATGTCGAACGTGCATCAGAGAGCTCATGACTTAAATCCAATCCAAGAATATATTAAAACGAAATGTAAGTACAAACCATTTCAGTACCTTGACAGTAACTGATCCACTACTGATCAGTGCCTGGTTCTCCTGGATGTTCACCCTCAGGAGGGCCTGCAAATCCTCCAAGTCTGTCACAGTAACTTGAGCTCTGTGGGATTTAATACACAGTAATGAGCCCTATATTTTGGGTTTCTATGTTATTAATTCGATGAAAAGGATCTCGTAGGAAGCAAGGGAGCACAAGCACACTAGCAAGTCGGTGATAGAAGCCCATGTATATTAATATTCAAACGACAGAATAAGCAGTTGTCTCACCCCAGTGTTGCTGCCATCAGACCAACAACTCCTGTCCCGGACCCCAACTCCACCGCGCTCCTTCCGGCCCAGACGTTCACTCCTGAGGACGGATCATAAAATTGTTTCGTCTCCAAATATTTGGCCAGAACGATAGCTGCATCCCAAACAACACAGCCGACGTCCCCGAAGTAGCACTGCTTCACTTTTAAGGTGCTACCGTCGTTTTTCTCAATTTCTCTCACAAAATAATGACTCTCGTCCGCGTCAGCCGCCATGTTGGCGGCGGCAGGAACAAGCGGGGCACCACTTCCGGCCTTGATGTTTCCAGAATAAAAGACAGTTGTAGAAAACTTTATTTTGCACAAGAAAAACAAAATATTAAGGAACAAAATGCTACTACTATTTCCGTCAACAGTTCTACACTCCACCACAAGGCGCTTACATACACTGAAGAACTTTCAGAATAAATTAATGGCCACCTGCTCAAATTTTGATATCCTGAGAATAAAAATGTATATGCTTAGTTTATTGCACAGGATAGCCAACTGTGAGGGGAAAGAAGTTAAAGCAAGAAGTTGATTTCACATTTTAAATATCTCTCATTAAAGATTTGGCTGACATAATGGGAAATATAATATGAGCCTGTTTTACCGGTGTATTTACACACATAACTGATGGACACAATCTTCTTATAGCATTGAGAACCTTTATTACCCAGCCTATAACCCAGCCTATAACCCAGCCTATAACCCAGCCTATAGACATGATCAGACGCACCTGCGTACGCTGAGGTTGACGCAAGTGACGCAGGTGACGCAAGGATGAGCTGATGGTCGCGCGCAAATTTGGCTAAATAGCCAGTGCTGTTCGGGGGCGGCGGCTGCTTTTGGTAGCTAGCTAGCATTAGCTGTGGGGCTTCTTTGCATTTCTTAGCACGCTGTTGCCACAGGCAGCATATTCACTGAACTTTACAGATGTACAACCGAGGTTGGTAATATACGTCCGTCTACCTGCCTTTTCGAGGCTTTAAAATGTTTCGCAGCAGTACAGAGGAGGTAACAACCGGCGGTGACACCTCAGACTGTGGGCAAACCTTTGGGGTGTCTCCAATGGCCGGACTAAATGAAACTACCTCGTACGGTCCCGCGTCAGCTTCCTCCGGTTCATCCCACCAAAGTTTAGAAGAAGGCAGTACGAGCTCCAGCCATGGTCCATCACTTCCCCGAATGGCCTCAGGTGACCTTATGGGCAGCCAGAATATCATTTGTTTAAGCTAACGCTAGCATCTTTGTATCCCTGCTGAAGAAAGTCAAAGTTCACAGATGTGTAAGAGTAAAAGCCTAGTCTCTGGTCAGGGCACTGCAGGAATAACATGACACAGACCCTCTCTTCACATTTTGTCTTGACATAGGTCAGTTCCATCACAGCTTCGGGTTAGGCAGGACAAATTCATCACTCCTTGCATCTTCTTCGGACAGCTCCCCCCTTCGCAGCTACGGAGGAACACCAAAACTCAGGAGGACATGTGGGCCTGCTGGGGCCAGGGGCCCACACCCTGCACGGACCCCACAGACTGATCCCACCGGTACTTCAGTCCTAGATGTTTCAAGTGTGTGTCAACATGGGTGAAGCTGTGTTTATACCTCTGATTTCTCTGTTTTTGCAGCAACAAGTTGTTCCTCTGCGACCGCGACCTCTGGTGCCTCAGTGATTGTGGCAGTGGTTGAAGGGCGTGGTTTGGCCAGGGGAGAGATTGGCATGGCCAGTCTCAACTTGAAATACCCGGAGCTTGTACTCTCTCAGTTTGCAGATACTGGGGCATATGCCAAGGTAACCCATGCATTGTCTCAAGCAACAAACTGCATGCTTGTTTGACTTATTCATAGCCAGAGACTCTAAAATAGAGGGAACTCCTGTCTCAGTCATATGTTACTCTTCTGAAGGTCATAACCAAGGTTCACATCTTGGTGCCACTGGAAATACTGATGCCAGACACAGCCAGTGAGAAGGGGAAAGGGACAAAGCTGTTCAACCTCATCACAGAGAACTTCCCGGTACCGATGCAGACATATTCATTCAAACAAATACCCAATGTTACAGCCGAAAGTAGCTCACTCATGCTCATTTATTCACTCACTTGGTTAGCGCCACTGTGAACTGCAGCATGTTTTGCTCTTGTTAACTGTTAGTGTTAGGCAATATGTGCATTTTATTATGTTTTCTGTCAGGGAGTAGCTTTCACTGCTATCCAAAGGAAGTATTTTAATGAGAGGAAAGGACTGGAGTACATTCAGCAGCTGTGTGCGCTAGAATTTGGTACCGTCCTCATGGAAGTTCAAGCTAAGTACGCCGCTGAGTACAATGATGTATAGAAGTAGCTGTACTGTAACACTTCTTGTTATTACCAAATGTCATGATTTGTTCAGGTATTATTGCCTAGCAGCAGCAGCTGCTTTGCTGAAATATTTAGAGTTCATCCAGAACTCTGTCTACGCTGCCAAGTCTCTCAAAGTGAGCTTTAAAGGGAGTGAACAGACGGCAATGATTGACTCAGCATCTGCCTCTAACTTGGAGTTGGTGGTCAATAATAGAGACCACAGGTAAGAGGGCAAGACTGACATTATCTTTATATTGTGTAGTGCTCCTATAATCATGTATGTGTTCTGTCTGTATCTGTGTATAGGAGTGTACATAGTCTTTTAGGGGTTCTAAACCACACTAAAACACCTGGTGGTGCTAGAAGGTTGCGCTCCAATATTCTGGAGCCTCTTATTGATGTGGACACCATCAACATACGCTTGGACACCATACAGGAGCTGCTGCAGGATGAGGAGCTCTTCTTTGGCCTGAAGAATGGTCAGAAATAAGCACAGACAATTTTTAATCGCACGTTAAATGTTGTGCATATCGAATATGAGAGCATGACACAGAATTTGAAAATCGGTTCTTTTGCGCTCCTCAGGCATAGGTCATTTCCTTGACATTGACCAGCTGCTCTCTGTTCTTGTCCAAATCCCAAAGCAGGAAACGGTACGTACAGTGCTTTCATTACTCATGATTGTATTAGATAATTTCATTGCAATGGAATTCAAGTGTGTGTGTGTGTGTTTTTTAAAATGCTCAACTAACTAAATGCCACAAATTGCGCATGTGAAATGTTGGTCTGTCTTTCTCTTGTGCACTTTTCACTACTACTGCAGGTTCAGGTTGCTGAAGCAAAAATTACACACGTCATTCAGCTGAAACACACACTGGATCTGGTGCCTCGGCTAAGGGTCTGTGTCTGTTTGGATACGTGAAATTAGTTTCAAATCATCCTACAGCCATGGATAGAACGAGAGAAAAGTGTTTTTTTCCACAAAAAAGCACTAATTGTTATTTAGTTAAAATGCCAATAGTAAATCCTTTATGAACAGATGGTGTTGAAGAACTGCAACACAGCTCTGCTCAAGGCATACAGCGCCTCGCTGGAAGACAACAGGTACTAAGCCTTGTGCCTATTTCAGGTGTGAATTTACTATCGCGCGCTGTCTAAAGACTTCTTCCACTGTGTTTGTTTATGTCCATTTCAGGTTTGACATGATCCTAGAGCAGATCAAGACAGTGATTAATGACGACACTACCTATGTAAAGGGGAGTCTGAACATGCGCACACAAAAGTGTTACGCTGTCCGGCCCAACATCAACGAGTTCCTCGACATTGCTCGCAGAGCTTACACTGAGATAGTGGACGACATTGCGGGTGTGTGTTCTGGCTGTTCAGTTGATATCTTTGTTTGTATAAAGTATTTATACTGCAAAGCTTATTGAATGGCATTATGTTGCACAGGGCTGGTGAACCAGATGGGGGAGAAATATGGTTTGCCAATGCGTACCAGCTTCAGCACAGTTCGAGGCTTCTTCATCCAGATGAAGCTTGAAGGAGTGGTCTTGCCTGAAGAGAAACTCCGCCCAGAGTTTATCAAGGTAGAGTCCAGTAAAGGCAGGGATGGTGAGAACACTGAGCGCTAACAGAATAATAAAGTAGCTGTGAAAGACAGAAGCAAAGTTGTCCCCATGGGTGCAATAATGTTTGGAACATTGAATGAACATAAACGCTGTGTTTCAACATCTGCCACCTCAGGTAACCAAGCACAAGAACAACTATGGTTTCACTACTGTGGACCTGATGAAGATGAATGACCGCTGTGATGAGGCCGTGAGGGAGATCTTTCACATGTCCTATGTGTGAGGAGAGCATGGCGCTATGACTTACAAACATGCACAGTAATGTATTGTAGGCACTTAATTACACTGTACTGAATATTGAAAGATTGCTTCGAATGAGGGCAGTCCCTCATTGTTTTAGCTGAGTAACCATGGGATATATTTTGAGTAATTGGTTGATTTAATGTTAAAATGTTTCACTGGAATTGATTTCATTCCACAGATGACTATGATTATGCAGAAATGTGCCAAAGCTCATGTTTAAATACCGTTTTGATACCAGAGACATGACTATTATTTTACTTTAATGACTTAATTGCCAGAATAAAGGCCACAAAATAATTTGTTAGCTGACAAGACCTTAACAACCAATTAGTCAAGTCATTCATTAAAGTGGGCCTCTGCAACTGTGTGCATTTCTCTATCTAAGCAAGTTTTCATCATTAAGAGCTGATTGAGGTCAAATTAGTTCACACTACTTTGTGTCCACTAGATGGCATTGTTAGATATTATTTTCCTCCTGCAACGTCTAACCTGTCTCCATACAGGGTGATATGTCAACTGCTGAGCACTATCCACGAGCACATTCACTGCCTCTACAAGCTCTCTGATGCTGTTTCCATGCTGGACATGTTGTTCTCACTGGCCAACGCATGCACCATGTCAGACTATGGTAAGTATGAATCACTGTTCATTTCCAATCTCAAGTCAGCCAAACTGTCAAATTAACTTTGAAGAAGTCTGGTCTGTTGTCTGAGGGAGCGTTGTATGCACATAAGGAAGCACCCAGCCAAACGTCACACATGATGGCCAGAAACCGCTCCACTGAGCTGGCAGCTCTGCTGGCCTCAGTTCTTTTTTGCGAGGGTTGTGAGCACCAGCCCGATCAACCACGTGGGTGGTGAGTGCTGGCCCTCAGCTGTCTGAAAGTGTATCTCCATAGACATTAGCTGCATGCCTGCCCCGCTCTATCCCAGCCAGCCTGTACTGAGATTACCCTTGTTACATAAGTGTGCACTGGTGCGCTGTATTCACCGAGACAAATCTCCCCAGCAGAGGAGATGGCTGATTCTAACCACTGTAAACACCTCTGATATGTTTGTATTATACTATGACATGACTTTCAGTTAACCAACCAGCAAAACACTACAATGTAGCTGTATTTTAATGCATTTTGATGATCTCATGGAAATGCACAAATGAGTTATTATATAAATAAACGCCCAACAAATCAAGGTATTTTTGATTATCTTTTTTTCTTCCTGCTGTGTCTGCCAGTGCGTCCAGAGTTCACAGACACACTGGCCATCAAGCAGGGCCGTCACCCCATTCTGGAGCGACTGCCTGGACAGCAGCCCATATCGAACAATAGCTACATCTCCGAGGGCAGCAACTTTGTCATCATCACTGGACCCAACATGAGCGGCAAATCCACCTACCTCAAACAGGTGGCGCTGTGTCAGATCATGGCTCAGATAGGTCAGCAGCAAACCTTTCAGCCACACCTGAATTTGGAATGTAAATCTGCACAGTGCTATGCTTGATTTAACTTGATTTTTGAGAAAAGCCCTTGCATTAATTTTCCAGGCTCTTTTGTTCCTGCTGAGTATGCGTCTTTTCGCATTGCTGACCAGATTTTCACCAGAATTGGTGTGGATGATGATTTTGAAACCAACTCTTCCACCTTCATGGTGGAAATGAAAGAGGTATGGGTTTTGTTGAGTTTTTTACATTAGGGCTGCTCGTGTTCTTTAATTACATTTATGTGGGGGGATCATTAAATTATCATTGACTGCATATTTCCTTCCCAAAGATCTCTTACATAATCCACAGCGTAAGTGACAGGTCCCTGATCATCATAGATGAGTTGGGGCGTGGTACCAGTGCTGAGGAGGGAATCGGCATCTGTCACTCAGTTTGTGAGTTCCTCCTTAGCCTCAAGGTAGAGTATGCGCACCAACACAATCCTGCACTGCCACTCCTTTTTCTGAAATTAAAACCAGATTAATCAGATTCCTATGGTTTACATGTTAATCATTTGTTCTTGTCTGTTGTGGTACACCTCTTAGGTCAACAGTAAAATAGCAAAAATAAGTACAGGAACAGCACATGTTTTCCAACGATTTAATTTTAAGGTGTGTGCTGTTTCCCTGCTGTTTGTTAGGCGTTCACCCTGTTTGCCACACACTTTCTTGAGCTGTGCCAACTAGAGTCTCTTTATCCCAACGTGGACAACCAGCACATGGAGGTTCAGCACACACGCAGTGCTGACACTGGTGCTGAGAGTGTGGTGTATACATACTTGCTGAATCGAGGATGCTCTGAAGAAAGACACTACGGTACGGAATTAGTGAAATCTAAGTAGAGCCCTGTTGAAATTGGTCATAAAAATGGTTACAGAGCTTGTTTTTGCTCTCCTAGGTCTGAGAGCAGCAGAAATGACTGCACTTCCTCCAAACATAATCCAAAAGGCAAAGATAATCGCCTCCAAAGTTAGCCAGCAGCTTTTGGTATGATTCATAAATTCAAATTTCATCTTTTTGTCCTACTGTCTGTGGTGCCTCAACCAACGCACCTTGTATTTACAGAACATTTTAGCTTGTGCTTTTACAACATGTCCCACATTGTGTGCAACAGTAAAACAAGATTTAATTTGTTTACAAGAAACCAATTTTAGACCCTGAGAGTCAAATGATGTGTCCCTCGTGAAAAATAGCACAAATATTGTTGTGTCCCATAAATAATTCTGGTTTATATCAGAACTGCTGGATAAGGAGACAAAACCCGTGATGTGGTTCATTATTACTCTAGGCCAAACATCAAAGGGATCCAGAAACACAGAGGCAGAGAGCTGTATACCACCTGGCTACCCGCCTCCTGCAGACGGCCAGGAACTCCAGACTGGACCCAGACAGCTTACGTATGTATCTGAAGGGCCTGAAGAAGCAGTATGAGGCAGAGCTGCAGGCAGCAGGGCCAGGAGGAATGACTCAGTCTTACAGTGGGGAGGGACACTGATACACCAAAGAGCAGTGCCTGATGATCATTACTGGGCATATTGTGTTTGTAGGCTGACTTGTATGATATTAAATTGATTTCTTTGAACTCCAGTGTTTCTGGGTTTTTTTTATTTTATTTTTTTACACCATACTGTTAAAAGCAATATAATACCACATGTTAATTTTGGAAGTGTCATGTAAAATGTTGTAGCAAAATATGTCTAAGTCCCTTAAAGGGTTTCTGAATGATACCATAAGAAATAAAATTTAAGGAGTGTGGTTCGATCACTAGATAGCGCAGATGTACTGGAAGTCCCCGTAAAAATATTAAATACTTGCGTGTCTTGGACTTGGGGGAAGTGCAATAACCACGCCCCTCTTTTCCTATTGTCGAGCGTGAGATTTGCGAGCCATGGCTGTCTCGGAAAGGCGGGGTTATCTCTAGCTTGGCCTATGTAATATCGGCTCCGGACGGTATGCCCCAAGTCGTAAAACAAGCCTTCACAGCAGGCTGCCTATGACCCGCCCCCGCGAACCAGAAACAGGAGACGGTCTGACGGATAGCGCAGAAGAAAGCCAGGCTGGAGCTGCCCTGGGAAGTCAGGAGTCTGCCAGAGTCAACGCAGAGCAACGCCATTTCACCACTTGCTAAAGGAACAGCAAATTGAAGCTACAGGTATGCTGTGAGCGGCTATTTTCGCCGATATTATGAGCGTTCCTTGTCAAAAAAGCCGGTGTTGGCGCCGCTAAGCTCTTTACCCAGGCCTGGGAACGGCCCTCAGGACTTGCACGGAAGAACGAAGCAGCAGGCCGGGTCAGAGATTTCAGGAGAGGGAGGCTGGGTCACCAGCGAGACGAGGCCCGCAGATGTCCACGCCTCCAGGCGAGCTTGAGTGTTTGTGAACGGGAAACACGCCTGGGTGGTACCTGTTCACGTTTCCGCCGGCCAGTTTGATCGCTGAAGACTTTCTCTGTACTAATGATTGGATTGGCCGACGGGCTAGCGTTTGTGTTAGCCGGTTAGTCATTCACAGAGCTGAGTGGCGACGAGCCTTTTCCTGTATGTCTTTTAACTATTGTAGGAACTACTTGTCGCCGTGTCCAAGCCACGGCCGAGCCTCCACTTTCTAAATGGAACATGTTTTGTTTTTGCTCGTCATGTTGGTGAAGTGAGCTGGTCATCGACACGTGTGCCCCCCTTCTTTCTCTCTCATAGTTCGTTTCATTACAACGTGTGACTTTGGAGCTAGCTGGGCTAACTTAGCAAGGACGCTAAAACGCTAGTCCAGTTCTGCTTTTTCTGCGGTTGCAGGCTGTACCCGCAACCAGCCATTTCTTGTTGCATATCTGCACAAGGCCGAGCATTAGACATGACCTAGCATGCTGGGACATCTGGTACGCGACCGTAGTGAACTGTCCTTGATAGACAAAACCCAGCCTCTGTAAGACAAGTTGAGGTGTTGTTACTTATTGCTGGTACTTGAAATGAACGACACTTGTGTTGTGCAACGCTACTACATCTGCGATAAGGTGGTGACTAAAGATTCAATTCAATTTTATTTATATAGCGCTATATCATAACAGAGTTATCTCATAGCGCTTGTTAATATAGAGCAAGTCCAAACCAACTCTATATGTACAGATCAAAGATATGATTTTAATTGTCACATTGTGTCCTGATGACGTCTAGATCTGTCTGGAGTTTTTTTTTTTTTTAACTTACTTTAATGATTCAAAGTGAACTAAATTACCATTCTGAGGATCCAGGACAGTATTCCTGGAATGATGTAAGTTCTGTCTTGTTGGCATTATTGCCAATCGTATATTTTATTTGTCTTAGCTTTACATGATTCAATATGTACCATGTTCACACGTTTCCTTGTTACACCCAGAAAGAGCAGACCAGCACTTATTGCTTAATGTTTAGCACCATAACCAGACGCCCAACCTTGTACTTTGCTTCTTTCTGTTTAGTTTATTACTGGACTACAGATAATGGTGACTTATCAGTTTATCCTTACAGCGTAACAATTCAGACAGAACTATCTTTCAGTTGCCGTACTTATCGCTTTAAACTGATTGTTTTAATTGACCAATCGCTGAAACCTTCTGGGTATAAGCTACGGTCATTAGAGAGTAAAAGTAACTCCATTATCTGAAGGTGGTTCCACTATTAATACAAGAGGATCGAGTGACTGTCGGTGTTGTAGCTGTAATAGCTTTTATTTTTCTTAATTTGTGTGTGGCGTTGTGCCTCACGTTAGTTTGTTACACAGCTGTTACACAAACTGCAGGTTTAGTTGCCCTTACACATCCAGAACTTATACAGTTAAGTTGTAAACAAATAGTATCACTTGATGTGAAGGTTTTCAGCCATTTTGCCAAGCACATCTTATTTTGAGACAGGAAAACACTGCTTATATTTGATGTTCATGTTGTACAGTACACTATGTATATATGTCTATAAAGTACATCTTAAAGATGTTAAGTGTATAGTGCTGCATGGCCTGGTTTTCAAGTACTGTCTGTGCTGCCTTTTTGGCCTGATGGTTATCAGGAGTTCCCTCTCTGTCCAGGCCTGCCAAGTGGCTGGATTCCGGGGAGCCAACAGCCCGAGAGGGCTTTGTCCTCCAGTCTCATTTTGATGCTGGGACAAGGCTCAGGCTGCACAAGGAAACTCGTGCACCTTTCACTCTTAGGCCTGGAACTGAAAGCAAGCAAGCAGGCTTCAAACCTTTACGCCACTTACTCCACCCATATATGATATGCCACGAAAGCAGTGTTGCTTTAAGAGTTATATATCAGTTTCATTTGCTCTGAAATGCAAGTGTCCTGGACCATACAATGAATGTGACTGGAAGATTTTCTTTATTTTGTTGCCACAGAGAGTTAGGAGTTAAAAGCTTGTTGCCCAGTTTACTCATGGCGTGTATGAAATACACACTGTACTATGGCTTCTTTATGTCTTTGGTCTTATTTTATAAATCTTGCAAAGCAGCCTATGTAGCTCCAGTCATAATCTCCAGGCCGCTGAAAGGCTTTTTGGTCTTTGCATGCTGCTTATTAACCTTTTATGTTGAGTTTCTCTACCGATAAGTTGCTGTCCATTATGATTTTTCTAATGAGGTCGCATGTAAAAAAGCTATACAGCAGACAAGTAGAGAATAACTAACTCAATTAAAGTTTAATATTTTCAAATCATGATATGGGTTTCGACTCTTGAGTTTGCACAGTGCTCTATAAACGGATGGCTATTTCAGCAACCTGTTTTGTTATGAGGCTTCCCCCCAGCTGTAGCCCATCGAATGTGGAGGAATGCATGCTCTTTGACAGATATGCCATACAAACACACCGGAGGAACTAAAGTTTAAAAGTGTTGAATGTGTAAGACGAACACTCCTAATCAGCTGGTAAGATCAGACAAGAGGACGTGTTCGTCAGAGTCAAAGCTTCTCCAAAAAATGTATAAGTTTTGTTTAGTTTATGCCCCGAGGAAACATTTGGTGCTTGAAAGGCAAAATAATTTTTTAGACTGAGATAAATCTAATAATCAATAAAACAGGCCTGGTACATATTTGTGTGTTGTTTCAGGTGTAATGAGAGGTTTTCGAGGAGTGAGTGAAACCGGGTCAACGTTACACTATAGGGCTTATAGCCTGCCAGCCTTCAGGAAGCCCTGCAGTGGAAAGTTATTCTTAAATGTATTATCATGGGTAATCTGCTTAATCCAACTTACTAAAGAGGTCTGCTCTACGACGCTGACTCCTACGCTATATTACTGCCACAGATCTTGGGTAGGCTATAGGATGGGATTGTGCTGCACGTTGGGCCACTCACCATTGGTGCCACTCTGTATTATAGACACACAATGTTGCTGTCATCACCCAGAG
Source organism: Gadopsis marmoratus (assembly GCA_036023855.1). Classification (NCBI taxonomy): domain Eukaryota; kingdom Metazoa; phylum Chordata; class Actinopteri; order Centrarchiformes; family Percichthyidae; genus Gadopsis; species Gadopsis marmoratus. Next base: position 26,087 of record JAVQJF010025707.1, on the reverse strand, counting down.
CTTAACTTGTCCCCGTTTTCAAAACGGTGCGAGTATTTTTGTAACAAGTGCGTACGTTTGCACAAGGCATAGCTGTGTGCAGGCTTGCTAGGTACACACTCCAATGTTTGAAAAGAGTTCTGAGACTCTGCACCTTATAAAATTTGAAGCACCACCTCAGTGATTGTTACATCAAACATGCCATCTAGTGTGTAGTCAAGGTGATTAAACAGAAAGAAATGGGCTGCAAGAAAAAAGTACTTAAGAAAAAGAGCATAAGAGGAAAATATGTGGAAAAACTGCAAGCTCCCTGCATACCGCAACAGCTGGCACAGACATTTGAACCGTTTTTGATAGCATTTCCTTTGATGAATCAGATCAGCTGGCAGAGAAACTGCATTAATTCATGTTCATGTGTGTAAAATACATGAGTAACTGTTGCTATGACAAATAAGTCCACCTCATCTTAGCAGCCACCATGCAGGCATTTCCTCAGAAATAACAATAATGCTTATAGTTGGGTTGGTTTTAGTGGCTAGTGAGAAATGAAATGCGATGTGTTTCAAAGTATTAATGCTTTATCTGCATTGATTCCACCCCAGTTCACTCTTATTGCACAGTCTTGATGAGACGACATATAGTTCCTTAGAATATCTTTGACAGATACTAAGATAATGAAGGACTTCTTGACTCTATTAACATTCCCTGCGATGGAAGAGGAACCTCTTCTCAGTTGTCTTGAAGCAGGCAGGGGCCAAACTGCAGCTAAAGCAGACCTCAGCGGGTGACACTTGCATGTGGGTGTATTTTTGCCTCTTGCAAATCCGTCCTAATATGAGTTAGGACCACCATGTCGTCCTTGTGGAGGCTGAAGGGAAATGACTAAATGAGACAGTGAGAGCTGTCTTCTTTTTAGCCTAGTTGTCTCTGTGATGTCCTTGACCTATTTTGTCCACTTTTTAAGCCAATGTGAGCAAAGTATTGTTTTTTCTCTCTCTAATAACCTTTTTCTATCTGGCTCTTACCAAGCCCTGTTTCAAGTAGATATGTTTTATTCTCTTTGACCTTGTAAAAAGGTAGGGAGCATGTTAAGCTGTGCAGCTGGGGTAGTGTTATATAATCATTTACTAAGAGAGGACAGGGTGTCGGTGAGAGTCCTCCTCACACTCGAACCCTCTCAGCACCATTGATGTACTAACACCTCCTTTGCCAGTTGCCTTTGTTGTTAGAAATCTGTTACCATTATGTCATACATGCAGTATGTGTAAAATATTGGCAGATGGATATCGTGATGTGGAATGGCGCAGGTCTGCTTTTCACTTGTTGGGTGTGACCAAGTGGCCTTAAACTAAACACTGGTTGTTGTTTTTCTTTTTCTTCTTCTCATCCTTTCTCCTTCTCTCCAGAATGGCGCTGGATATCTATGACTCTCAGTACCTGCTCATCCTGGCACCTTCCCTGGTCATTGCCCTCATGTTCCTCTTCTTTTGGCTCTTCATGAAGGAAACCTCGTACGATGAGGTGCTGGCCAGGCAGAAACGCGACCTCAAGGTACCACCAGCTAAGCCAGACACCCGTAAGAAGAATGAAAAGAAGAAGAGCAAGAAGAAGGAGAGTACCAGCGGAGGAGGTGGTGGAGGTGGCGGAGGTGTAGGAGAGTCAGAAGAGGATCTCCGAGATTTTGACCTAGCTGATGGTGCCAACAGCTCTGCTCTGGAGGTAGAGGAGGAACCTGCACCAGTGGCTACACCAGATCCTGCTCCACCAACACCTACTCCCTATGTGCCTGTTTCAGTGTCACCAGAGGCTCCTGTCAGTCTGAGGGAGAGAAAGAAGAAGGAGAAAAAGGCTGCCAAGGCTGCTGCTGCAGCAGCAGCTACTGCTGCAGCTACAGCTCCCTCTTCTGAGGATACAGAAGTGAACATCTCAAAGCCGGTCAGCCGCAAGACGGAGCTACCTCTGGTTGCAAGCAAACAGTCCAGCCCTCCCTCTCCCCAGTTTGAGGTCCAGGTCCAGGTCCAAGCCGCTCAGGCTCCCGTTCAGGCTCAGACGCCTCCCCAGATCTTTGGGAAGAAGAAAGAGAAGAAAAAACAAAAAGCAGAGCCTGGTGAGTAGCCAAGAGTACAGTTACAAGTGGGTGCGTCACTTAGTTTCTCTTGGAATACATGGAATTTTCTGACTGTTTGATTTAATAAATACCTCTTAAGTTACTGTGGAACTGGTTGAAAAATGTGAGATGAAAAATTAGCCATGGTTGTCACATTCTCAATAGCTGTAATGATAATTGAATATCCTCTATCATCAGTGTCGAGGTAGATGTCTTGAGATTGACAGTATTCTTCCCTTACCTGTCCCTTTCCAGTGGATGAGCAGAAGCCAGAAGTTAAGGCTGAGCCGGCTCCAGTCAAGAAGGAGGCTCCCATTGTGGCTGAAACTAAAGTTCTGGATGGTGCAGCCCCAAATGCTACCAGTGGCAAGAAAAAGAACTCTGCCAAGAAACAAAAGACTGAGCATGGTAATGATGATACAATGGGTCCCATATGCTAACTTATTTCAGTTCCTTTGTATCTGTACACGTGCTCAAACCGAAGCCTGAACTTGTCGTCTTGTAATCAAGTTTGATTTTCCTTAAATCCAGTAGATGAAGCCCATGTTCTGGCTGACTCGGCAGCTTCTGCCAACCACCAGGCAGCCCATAACGATGATGTACCATCCAAAGGGAGTGGCAAGAAGCAGAAGAATGAGACTGACAAAGGTAGAAGTTAAAAAACAAGTCTGATCCAGTCTCTGGTTCTTTTTGTTGTCCCACATTTACTGTCCAGCCATGTAATAATGTGCTGAATTTCATCCCCTATCTTGTGTGTTTGAACAGAGAACACAGAGGTGAAGCTGAAGGAGCTGCTGGCTGGTCTCTCCAGCCTAGCTCTGTCAGAAGCGGAGGCTGTCAGTGTGATGGCTCTCCTCCGAGAGAAGAGCCCCAATGCCTTGGATGCCTGGCACAAAGTGAGAGATTAATAAGTGATAAATATGATCTAGGTGGTCTTGACAAGTGACATTTCACACTATTTGCATTTGGCAGGAGACCTGGTATTTGTAGTTGGACTTGCTGTGCTAGCTTCTTTTAACGTTACGTGTCTCACCACCAGTCTGCAGCCAGGCCTGACCCAGCAGCACAGGAGCGAGAGAGACTTCTCACAACTCTGCAGGAGGAAGCTTCCATTGCCAAGGACAAAGTGAAACAGCTCAGCCAGGTCTAGATCCTGATGTTCTACCCAATGAACTATGATATGATTAATGATTTATCCCCCGCTTATTCTCAGTCCATTCCTTTCAGTGAAGCACTTCATATGCCCTCTTGCTTCTGTGGTTTAGGAGCTTCAGGTTGAGAAGCAAAAGACGGGCCGGATGGAGGCCGTGATGAGAGAGCAACGTGTAGTCATGGAGAAAGAGCTGGGGAGCATGCAGGGCAAAGCACAGGGCAGCTACCAGGAGCTCCAGACCATGCAGATAAAGGTGAGGGCTTTGCTTTCTTGCAGAAGAATGGAGATTTATTCACTTGCTTATCCTTAAAGTTATTATATATTAGCCAACAATCTAAAATGACTGTCTAATACTGTGGGGGGAAAAATGTGAAGGAACCTAGATGTTTTGGCGTTCTTCTCAAGGCTGCATGGAGACTGAATCCTGTTGTTCATGTGTAGTTCCAGCAGGTGAGGGAGCAGCTGGAAAGCCAGATCACTCGACTGCAGCAGGAGAATGGCATCCTGAGGGACGCAGTCAGTTCTGCCTCCAACCACATGGAGAGCAAGTCAGTGTTACTCTACAATAGATCAGACCCTACTGGTCATGCTCTCTGAAGCTTCATATACGTCTCATCTGCTCAGCTTGGTGAAACACTCATTGTCTTAGCATTATAGCTCAGACGTCCTATCTCATATCTCTCAACATTATCCTCCATTTCTTCTGCCTGTGCTGCTCACATTAAGGCACGGATGCATCTGCATACACAGTTACGTAATGTGAAATGCCCCTTACAGGCTATGTGTAGTTTCATTCAGCAACATCCCACAGTAATTTGACCATTTTCATTTGTGCGTGTGTTGCTTGATAGGAATTCAGCAGAACTGAACAAGCTGCATACTGAGTACACTGGTCTGATGAAAGAGCTGGCAGAAAACAAAGGCAAGCTGCAGCAGGAGGAGCACCAGAGGAAGTCACTGGAGGTCAGCTACAAGCAGAACGTGTCCCAGCTGGAGGTACACTAATCCAGATGCACAATGTGTTTATTTAGCCTGTGCTTCAGTTTTCCCCAGCCGAGACAAAAATGAACTGAGCTTTACAAAACCCGGGCAGTGCCGCACAGCTTCAAATCTGGTTAGTGGGCGTGGTAGCATTATCGGGGAAATGGGAGGAGGTTGTAGTGGAAGTCCTGGGGAGGGGTGTGGGAAATAGAACCTGGGTTGGGAGGATTGTGTGTGCTGGAATGTTTGAGGCGTTGTGTTGTGTATAAACAACCCTTTCCTGCTAGACACCCAGGCCAGCCTTTCCTGTCATGACAGAAAACCCGGTTTTCTTTATTGTGCGGACTAGAAAAATAAATGAAATAACATCTACAAGATGTTTTGTGCTATCCATTAACTTAGTTTGACAGATTCAGAGCTGTATTTGAATTCTTGAGGAAAAGGAGAGTGGAGGACTTGTAGAAATTCATGCAAATCGACCTCCATCATTAACCTTACAGAAATGATGTTGACAGTGAGAGGAAAGAAGATGGAAGGGTGTCACTTGTTATCGTTCCTGGTGTAGTGTGGCCGTATACTCCCAAGTATCTTGATTCCCACTAAAGTCACCCCATATCACATTTTACAAGCGCTTGTTTTCTAGTTTAACATGGGAGAAAAGTGTTCATCAAACTGGATACATCTCTCCATCCCCAGGCGCAGCTGCAGGATGCCAAGCGAAATTGGGAAGATCTGCAGAAATTCCTCCACAATGTCAATGCAGACAGAGAGAAGCTTCAGGCCTCACAGCAAGGTGATGAAATACAATGTTACAATGAAAATGTGATCCTTTGACGTAGCAGCGGCAACAAGTTAAAGTGGATCTTCAGGTTACGTTCAGCAACTGAATGTGCTAGTGTGTGTGCGTGCAGAGCTCCACAGCCAGCTTTTGGCTGTGGAGACCGAAATGAACAACAAGAACAAGGAGATCCAGACCCTACACAGCAGCCTGACTGAAGCCATGGTGTCAAAGGAGCGGCTGGAGCAGAGAGTGCTGGAGCTTATGGAGATGTCCCAACACAGTGGGCCTGATGACTCACTGCAGGCCCAGGTTCAGGTGAACCACCACAACATCACATACACGGAATCCATTTTATAGTACAACGTTTGTTTGATTCACTATATTGCATCAGGTTATATGAAAGTTGATTGAATTGAGCTGTCACGTTGTATTTACACTGATGGATTCTTAAAATAATTTTTAGTATTCTGAAGTCTTGATTCCACAATGGGATGCAGTCCACTAATGCAGTTCTGTGTTTAACAGGAACTTATGAATGAAAACAAAGCTCTTCAGGTCCAGAATGAGAGCATGCAGGCCCAGATCTCTTCACAGGTACATTTGTCAACCTCCTTTACCTATGTTTAGGCAGAATAAGAGGATGTGCATATATGTAGGCTAATAAGATTTATTTTCTTCTCATTTAGGCCACCCATGTCTCCCACATTGAGGAAATACAGAAGCTGTGAGAATTTATAGTTCTTTTACCTTTTCTGACATACTGATTGCATTAAAAGTGATACTGTCGAGCCCCTTCTCATGTGCTCTTTCCCTGTTCTGTTCAGACTGGCTGAAAAGGAGTTGCAGAGGAAGAGTCTGGAGGATTCCCTAAATGCTGAGAGGAGCAGTGGGGCCAGTAAAGAGACTAACATGCAGGTATTGGTCACAAGAGCGCTTCATTTACAGATTGTTATACTAACATTGCATTAGTTCGCTAGTCTGCAGGAATTTGGTAAACATGTTCTCTGCCTCTCATTGTGTTGAGAGGGAATATGGATTGAAGACCATGTACACCACATTGATTCCCATTTTCAGCTATTTTGGGTTGGGATCCTAAACCTAAGAAAGAATAATTATGAGTGCTATGTCACTGTTGCACAGTCTTGTCAGAACCTGTATTATTGTCTTGGCACAATTTGTGTCATCGTCTCTTTTCCTGTCATTTCCTCTGCAGGCCTTGCACAATGAGAACATGTCACTGAAGGCAGAGATTCAGAATCTGCAGGCACAGATTTCCGATCAGGTCAGCTATGTACCTTTTTTACTGCTTCTCCAATGTTGAAAGAGCCCTATGTGTTTGTGTACGCCTCTGTTTGACACACCCTCTCTAACCATTTGTCTTTGTCTCTTCCCCCATGCAGACTGCCTCCCAGCTGGCTTTGGACCAATTCCAGATGAGGTGTGTGAAAACTGGCACATATTTTGAATACATCAGCGAGTTAGAATTGTTACTGTCCTTAATAATAATCATTAACTGAATGTTCTTATGAAACATTGCTTCCTACCCAGTGTCCGGGAGAAGGAGGAGAACATGAAAACCGTGGAGGGCCTGCTGGAGAACTCGCTGATTGAGGTGGCCAACAAGAAGGAAGAGCTCAAGGTGATGTTTTTTCTCTTATTTGAGAATGGGCAGCTACGGGTAGTCTCAAGAAACAACTGAAAACACGCTGCCTCACACACAACCCCCGACTGACATCAGCATTTTTTCAAGTGACTCTGCATTTCGCTGCTTGCCTTTCTAATCACAATCTCTACTTTGCAAAATATATTTACCTAATGTCGTTCCCTCCCAGGCTGCAAGAGAAGAGAACGAGACACTCAAACAAGAAATGGAGGGCATCAAGAGAGAGATAGCAGAACAGGTTATTTGTCTAAAATCTTTATAAAACGGAGTTGCTGTGTGTTTTTTGTTTCCCCGCCTCAATCTATATTAAATCGTCTCGTCTCCCTAATCACAGGCATCGTCAGAGTCGATAGTGGAAGAACTCCAGAGCATGTAAGTTGTCAATCAAGTTGACTTTGTATTGCTACATCACGACAATATAGCAGTACAAAGTCTTACGTACACCCACCCCTGTGCACAATATACAAAGACACAGTTGGATAAAAATATCTAACTTTAGTTTCAGTAAGACTCCTCAGTCAGTGGCGGCAGCTGTGCCAACCAGCTGAGGTGAAGAGTAGCTGATGCAAGTCACGATTACATGTTACAAAACCAAAGGCTGTCGCTACTGTAAGCATATCAAAACAAACTGTGCCAGGCTACTCCCTAGACACAGCCCTGATAGTCTTTTAACGGCCGATTTCCTCTTCCTATTGTTAAATGCCCTATTGTAGTGGTGTAGTGTATATCATTATATATGGAAATATCGGCCGAGTCTGTGGGACTTCAAACTGTTCTGTGTGATGAGCCCTTCTTTGACTTTGCTTTAACTTTGCTTTATAGGATCCAAGAGAAGGATGTGAAGCTAAAATCAATGGAGCAGAGTCTGCAGGCCGCACAAGACAGTGGCTCAGTCAAAGAGAAGACAGCTGAGGTGTGGGCTTTTCTGTATCGATGAAATACTGGCTTTGCAAATTTCTTAATGCAGCTCCCCTAGTTGAGGTCTTGTCTGAAGCAGTTTTTTTATCTTGCAGGCTCTGGGGCAGCAGTTGGCTGCCCTGCAGGCAGAGATGGAGCAGCTAAGACAGAAGGAGACACCAGAAGAGCTGACCAGTTTCCAGCTACAAGACCTCCATGCTCAGTAAGTTATCTTCCCCCCAAACACACACTTCACCATGCGGTGCTCCAGAGTAGCCCTTACAAAGCAGACTGATGAGCATATCTGACCTGCAGGCTAGCGGTCAAGGACCAGCAGATCCAGATGCTGCAGGCTGAGCTGGAGGCAAGGACTAACGAGCTGAGTGACAAGATGGAGCAGATACATCAACAGGTGAGGAACAATCTCACTACAATGTGTGACATGTTTTTATGGTTTGAATCAGGAAGACTTCTCCAGCTATAAAAGGTTTTGCCAAGTAAGCACAAAAGAACAAATTAAGTTGGAGGAAGGAGTTCTTTTTGACTAGGGATATGTGATTCAGAACAGAAAAAATGGTTCCTGCTTTAATTAATTGAAGTTTGATCTTTCTGTCTTTGTTAAGAGGGTTAGAACCGATACAATTCCCATTCCGTGTCTTTTTCCCGTCCTCAAACAGCAGTCCCGCACAGCAGTGCCAAGCCCAGAGCTTCTTACAGTGTGAGTAATATTGCAGTATGATTACATACATGTTTTTCACACCCGTTTTCATTTTAAAGGCCCCATAACTACATACTAATGTTCATGTTCATAATGGTTATGTTGTCTGTCAGGTTGTCAGAGAAGGAGAAGCAGGTCTCAGATCTGCAGGGTGAGCTGGCTGAGCTGAGAGACTCCCTGGAGCTTCATAGAAAGAAGAACAACGTAGGTTTCCTACAGCGATGACCTCAACTATGTAACACCAGTAATCTCTCTGGTCTAAATCCCACTTGTGCGGTACCCCAACACACTCCCCTCACACTGGAGTTGCACACTGCATACATCCATGCGTCCTGTTGTCCGCTGTCACCTAGCTGCGCTTTGATTAGCTTTTTGTTCTTTTTAAACAGTTTTTAAACCACACAGAACGCTTTCTTTAGCTACGGTTGTGTTCTCAACAATGATCTTACACATCAGTACAGATATCTATTTTGATTCCGATTGCTTAAGACGAGCATTGCATAACGGGGCTTCCAGCCTGCTCTTGTTTTGCTCGCCCTTGGCCATGGCCATTTCAGCTAGCTTGTCTGTGCTTGTGGGCGATTCATAGTATTAGAAACTCTCCTACCTTTTTATTTTTGAGAGGCATATTTGATTTGATATGTTTATGTGGAAGTTTTCATTGTTGTAACTACTGAACATATCTCTAGACATTATTACCTTAATTTGAATTGAAAGTACTCACAGAACGTTGTTCCTACAGGTTTCTTGTGTGCTCTGCATGTTGCTTTTGCCCACACGAGGTGCGAGACTGGGACTCTCGAGGCTATTTATTCCTACTTATTTTTAGCGATTGGAGCATGGGTGAAAAGCAGAGTGTAGTAATTTTTAAAATGAGAAATGCGTTCGGTTTGTTTTGTTACTCTACCAGTCTTTATTTGAGGGTCACTGAATGCATTCTCCCTGAGGCTGAACTGAAAGTAGTATCTCTCTGGAAATAACCAAAACAGGAGCTTCGGGAGAAAAACTGGAGTGCAATGGAAGCTCTGTCAGCCACCGAGTCCATGCTTCAAGGGAAACTCAGCAAAGCTGTCAAGGTTCGACACCCCACCTCAAGTCTGCTTCACTCTAGTTCCAATCTGATGCATCCCCCCCAAAATGCTGTTTTTTGTTTTTTGCCATAATTGACCCAGTGAGATTTCTTTTCCACCATCTTCCATAACAACACTGCATACTCATTTACCTCACTCTCGCCCCTCCCCTCTGTTGTTTGGCCTCAAGTTTTCAATTGGCTGTTTGTTGAGCTATTGAACTACTACTCCCCTCGGGAACTTCCGACTCTATTAACTTCAGCGGTTATATTTGTGCCTTCAGCTCTGAAGTGCACACGATTTTGTCCCTTCCCAAAGCCCAGGCTGATGCTTGGAAATGAGTGTGCAGTGACCCAGAACGTATTTCACTAGAAGTCATTAGATTGAGATTCATGGCAATCATTTTGCAGCTTCTTGTCTTTCTGTCATGTGACTCATTTCTAGCATGTTTTTTCCCCATTCTGCTTTATGACATCCGTACTGTCAATATCACCATTTAATCAGTCAATGAAACTGTCTAATTCGCTTCGATTTTAACACAGTATATTCTTTTTAAAGGAAGTGTGATTCAAAACGTTTAATGATTATACAGATTATACAGTGCCCTTATGTTTCTCAGTGTTCCATACTGACAACTGAATCGTCCTTGTCCTTCATCAGGATGGACATGTAAAGCAAAATCTACTACAGTATTGCTTGTAGCTGCAGATCCCTTGGTGCAGACATAGTGGTTACCAGATAGCTGGTCTATTAAGTTACAGTGACGTGTGTGTATTTTTGACGTCTGCCCCCAAAATTAGGGGATGGGTACATGCTGAACCATCAGCACAGCAGCTGCTCTCCTGCCATCTGAGTACAGTAGAAAGCACCTTCTCAGAGCTGAGCAAGGGAGTTCCTTGGCAGCTGTTGCGTACTGTCGGTGCACGCTGGTTGTATTCAACGCCACACTCGTCCGTCTCAGAGCTGTGTCTTGTGACACAGTGTGTTACTGTGAACAGTGGTTAGAGTGCCAGCTGCCTACTTCGTGGCATATGTTTTGCTTTCAGAGAGACCATGTATGATGCTAGCCTATTGTGGGAAGACTGATAGCTACTTTTTTTTTCCCCTCAAGGTACTTTTGTACAATCTCCTGAAAGCAGTTTGCTGTATTTGTGGTTGCAGGAGGACTGAAGCATGTGGTGTGCTTTGAATCTGAGGTTGCTGACACTTGGTGTAGGTATGGCCTGTTGAAAGAAGTTTTCTCAGGGTAATTGGAAGTAGGAGCGAGACGGCGTTTATCCTAATGCTCTAAAATAATCAATTAAGATTCTGTTAGATTAATTATTCCTGCGACACTGATTGGAGCAGCTCGATGGATAAGGGAGAGTAGAATGAGGAAGTAGGAAAGGTGGTGCTCATATCTGCTCTGGTGACCGCTGGACCTTGTCTTCGAAGTGACTGAACTAGTTTTAACAGTCTGTGCTCAATCTTCTCTCCTCTCTGTCCTCTTCCTCTTCACCCTCTCCCATCACCTCATAGGAGAACCAGACAGCACTGGCAGCGTCTCAGGCTGAGTGTCGAGATGTTCTGCACAGACTTCTGCCCCATGTGCCTCTGCCCAGTGAGCAGGTGTGGTTTTAACCTCCATGCAAATTGTGCTTGTGTACCCTTTTTACTCACTTCCTCTCCTGTGTTGTGAAGTTTCACTGACATTTCTCTTTACTCTTCATCTCGTCTCTCTACTAGAACCACCAGGAGTGGCTCCACAGATTTGAGAGGGCAGTAGCTGAATGCTCAGCTGCACAATCCACCCCTGCATCAGGGGAGTCTAAAGTAAATAAAATAAAAATGTAAATCTGAACATCTTTCCTCTTAAACTGAAGATGTCTTTAGCAACAAATACTTCTCTCTTTCTTCGTTGCTAGGGTCTGGCTGAGAAGCTGAAAGAAGCTGAAGAAACCCAAAGGATTCTACAGAAAGACTGTGACACATACAAGAAGGTTTTGGCAGAGACGGTGAGATGAGGTTTTTTTCGTTGGAATGTGTGGTTCTGTAGTAGTATCTCCTGCCAAATTAAGCTGTCATTCATGCTGCATCCACAGGAGGGCATCCTGCAGCGCCTCCAGAACAGCGTAGAGCAGGAGGAGTCTCGCTGGAAGGTGAAGCTGGAGCTATCGCAGGGAGAACTCAAAGAGGTGTGTGTGTTGAGGTTTAGCAGAAGACAACTCACCCAGATTAAATACCAAATCACTGAGGTGATGTATTATTGCACCGTGTGCGCTTTTCATTGCATCATTCTCTTGTCTCTTGCCTTTCAGATGAGCCAGAAAGTCTCAGCGCTGGAGCAAGAGATTGAGAGACTAACTGACGGCGCAGAGTTGGAAAATGTCAGTCCTCTTGAAACACGCATCTCAAGCTAACACGCTCGCATTTCTTCTAAGACTTGTAGTTCAAATTTCAAACATTCTGCCCTTTTACCTTCTGTTTGTCTCAGTCGTAAGTATCTGTGAACCTCCGTTGTGCTCTGTAGATGAGAAGAGAAAAGCAGCACTTGGAGTCTGAGTTGGAGAGGGCGGAGCATGAGAGTGCCACCTATGTGACAGAAGTCAGAGAGGTGAGCAGAAACATCGTCTTGTGATCCTCAGTCATGTCGTAGCGTTCATTCTCCTGCGGCAAAAGAATGTGCTCTGTTGTGCGTCACTTTCATATTCATGGTATGTTTTTGTTACATCCTGTACCCTGTTTATTTGAGGCCTATGCAATCCACACAACAAAGATTAAATATTGTTGAACTGAAAGCACACACATTTCACATAGCTAGCTCCAGCAGTGACTTAGTTACACCACTTACCAGACTATATAGTTTACAGGATCCTGTGCTTTATCACTACACGGCCCTGCTAGCGATCAGCTCATGTCATTGCGTAGTCTGTGTGCTAGTATCGCTCTCCTGGACAGACTCCCACGGACTCCCATTAAACACATCATCTCAAACTTAATTTCAGCTCAAAGATCTGTTGACTGAATTGCAGACCAGACTCGATGGCTCATATACAGAGGCTATCAGACAGAATGAGGAGCTGAATTTGGTAAGCGTTGCTCACCATCTAGCTTGGGCTCTTTTAAACATATCCCTTAACTGCGCTCAGCAGTTGTTCTGCTCTTACTGCCACGGGACGGGGGTTCTCCATCTCCTGCAGCTGTGGGTCATCATGCATAATCTCTGTGCCTGTGTTTACTCAACCCTTAACTCCAAGAACAGTTTCTGGTTTTTAGGAGTCTGGAATGTGAAAAATTAGAGGTAGAGAATGATGACTCACCTTTGTACTCAGCGATACTAACTCTCCCTTCTCTACACTGGCACTGCACTCACTTTGCCATGTCAGGCGTTTAACAAATGGCTTACTGGTCAACCTGTCTTCTTTCTGCAGAGTCCAAAAGAATGCTCCATTTTGACCATCTTCAGCTAAAACTTGACTCCACAACTTGAACTGCACACTACTTTTCCCTCCCCAGCCTTCTTACAAACCCTGTCTGTCTTGTCTCACCGTCTTTGTCTTGCCATCATGTTACTGGACATTCTTCTGTGGTTTTTGTGAGGTGCAGTCGTCTTCAAACAATATATTGGCTGCATTCAGACCAGCAATAGCACTGTCAAAAAAATGTAGCTTCCGTGATCGCCAAACCTTTGTTGTGACACATTGCTGCAACAATGCATTGGTCAGCTGGGTACGCACAAGTACATATTCCTGGTAGGTTACTTTATAAAGTGAATGACTAAATTATACTGTTTATCTTGCAATCATGGAGCAAAAGGAAAAGATTGATACAGCGGTGATAATGTTCCAGAGTTGTAAAATCCTGTTTTAAAGTATCATAAACTGTCTGTGTATGTCATGGCATCTGATGAGCTTTAAAACATGAACGTATTGCTCAAACTGGACTTCCCGGATGATGATTCGGCTTCTCACCAGTACCTGTAGCAACATGCCCACACTAACACAGCCCCTTGCACACACAGTGCTATTTTTGGTTTGAACATGGCCTGACTAGGACAAGGAAAGAATTTTTAAATCTGTGCAAATGTTGAACACTTAATGGACCCTTTTTTTTTTTTTTATGTAGACGTGCTCTGAATGAATGCTCTTTGTGTATACACGTGTTGCTAAATTATACATGGGATTCACAGGTGTCCTTTGGAAGCTATATTGTGCTGTAGAACATGTGCTGAATGTCTGTTTTGGTTCCAGCTGAAAACCCAGCTCACTGAGACTCTGTCCAAGTTGGAGACAGAAGAGAGCGAGAGGCAAAAGGTGGCTGGTGACCTGTATACGGTAAGAGAGCTAATTTATATTTTATAACACTACATATATGGGTACAACTCCAGGCCATGTTATTAACAAGTGGAACTTTCTGGTCCTTTATCCAGGCCCAGCAGTCTCTTGATCTGATCCAGGGGGAGCTCTCAAAAGTGATGGACCATGCTGATGACCTGATAGAGAATAGCAGTCTGACATCACAGACCGTAAGAGTGGGGGGCAGTTTGGGTGTTGCAACATTTGGTGGTGCATGTCTTTGAATGTATGGTAATTCTGTGGTTACATTGCACTCTAAACCAGCCATTCTGTCTCTGACAGGAAGAGATTGACAGAAAGGAGAAAATGACTGCAGGACTGAACCAAACAGTCAGAGAACTGCAGCAGCTGCTACAAGCCATCAGCCGGCAACTCGCCAAGGGACAGGAAGGGGTAAGCCCTGTTACTGCACTGCTCCTATTACCCGATAAAACAGCATTTTAGTATCCTAGTCCTGTCTTTCCACTTACAACAGTGTATTTGAATATGGAGTCTGAACATTCTACATTTGTGATTTCCTTCAGGAGGCTGACAAAGATCTGCCCAAGGTATAGTGAGAGGAGGATAGACCCCCATGCAGCCATCCTGACTGCACGACAGAGACCACCTTTGACCTTCGGTCTCATCACTACCACAGTTACACCATACTTTCACACCCAGCCACCACCTTTCCCCAACCTGCATCACCTCACCTGTACTGTAGGCAGCCTCCAACTGACTCTGGCCGAGGCGCTGGCAAACCACTCCCAGACTCACTGCTGGCTTACTCTTAATTCCAAACACTCCAGACACTGTACCAAAACACACTACTCTGCTCCCACCACATTCCTCTTCTTCGGCAGCATCGCCAGTTAATTTTTATTCTAATCTTAAAAATTACATCCAGCATAATTTAAGCCACGTGGCAACCATTCCTCTGTTTAAAACGCCTGTATGTTTCAATTAAATCCTTTGAATACTGCAGTAGCTGTTGTTTGTCAAGAGAGGGCAGTGATACAAATTTCCAACTTTGTGTTTTCAGTCCTTTTTTTTTAACTTAAAAGACATGTATTGTTTAAATGTACCAGTTAGGACCTGCTGAAATACACTGTTGTTGATCTGTTTGCCTCCTGACCAGAAAACTATCACAAACTGCATCATCGTGTATTCATGCATACCTTGGCTCGATATTGGGTGGGAGAAGGGAGATCAGAAGGGGTCTCAGTATATCAGAAGGGTCACTACGTGACTAGCTATGGAGATGCATGGACAAATTGTAGTCAAGTCTGCACTGCAGCTCCAGAGAGAAGAGTCAGACCCTGGCTGTGGAAAGCAGATGTGGAAAGGCCAGGTCAACAGTGTTAGAGGTTTTTAATCCTACTGCAACTACTCTAGGAATAAGCATCCCACATTCTCTGTAATCAACACTCGCTATATTGTTGCTAAATTCATTAACACTGAAGATTTTGTTCTTTTTGTAACAGGTGATGTCAATAAAAGGGATGCTTGATAAATCTGTCCACTATTCTATGCTTTTTTTTTTTCCACTGCACTTCTTTCTTCCCACCAGTGTGGGGCAGTACACAACCTCAATTGAAATTTCAAATTGACTTACTTCATATCCTTGAAAAACCTTGACTGTGCACAGAGAAATGACAAATCTTCTGCTCATGACGCTTTTGCTGGCCAGTATATTCTGCTTGGCAACATTCATGTGACGCCCCTGTACACAATACACATGTTTGTCATGCAGTGGTGTTATTTTAGGTAAGTGGTTTGTATGACGGTAGAGAAGCTGACACTGCGCAGCCTCAATTATGGAACATTTGGGGTGTGACCAGCTTCCTGTGATGGTAACATGCTGTATAATCCCTCAGAACAGGAGACTCTTTTCTCAGCTCCAGCATGAGGTTTTACTAAATATTTCCCATCAGTAAGAAGATATGAACTGGCGGCTGGAATAACCAAAAGCTTACCAAGGACAACATCTGATTTGGCTGTAATGTCTGGGGGGAAAAAATTTGCTCTGTTGTGGTCACTTGTTGACGCTGAGTGTGAAAATGTGTTCTAAGCCCAGATGTGTCACGGTTTGGATTTTTTTCCTTTGATGTTTTAGATTTGTCTTTACTGCTACCAAGTTTCTGTTTAATTGAAAGCATAAATACAGGTTCTGTGTGAGCGGGCCTGACTTGGCTTTGGGTGTCTGCACAGAAAGCTCATGCTCTCATCTTTTGCATGTTAAAAGGCATTTAAAACAACAGGACCGTTGTTGTGCTGGCCGGGGGGCTGGGGGTCAGGTCAGGGGCGTGAGCAACATGGAATCAGCACATTCCTCGCATTCTCCCACACTGTCATGCTGCAGTCAGCTGATTTGAGATCTATCTTTTACCTTCATGGGAAGCTCACGACGAAACCGGTGACACTGCACCCTCGACGTACTCGTCATTAACTGGATAACCCAGGCAGCGCCTTTCACAGCTTGCTGCTTGAGCCTGCTGTTGTACCATATGTACACAGTTCCCTATTACGTTGCTGATTCCTAATATACTGTACAGTCATGGGTTTAAATGTCTTGCTTCCTCTGGATAACGCAAACAAGCGGTTTGCAGTCTCTAAAACCGACAGATTTATGATCACATTTTCTACAGTTCTGTCACTTATCCATCCCATATATGTGTCTCACAGTTCTTAGTAAAAGCATGACGTGTCATCCTATGTGGGTGAATGACAAGATTTTAAAATTGTTGAGAAACCAGCGATACATCTGCTTGAGGTTGCACTTAGTCAGACACTTACGGACAGTCTCATGACTTCCACTGCCAAAGAGCAGTGAGGAAGTTAATGGGGGCTTTGTCTTCCCCATCTTATCATTGCTCACACTGTTAGTCTCAATTGCGCAATTTCGCTTGTTGCAATAGGCTCTCTGCTCTGCATGCTTCTTGCCTGGTAACATTTGACTCCTCCTAAACATAGATTTGCACTCGAGCTACACCAGCACAACTTCAGCAAAGCAGCCCACTCCCTGCATCTGCTCTCCATCAGTGTGGTATGTGCAAGAGAGCCTTTGATCCCCCCCAACTCTACTGTGTGTGTGTGCATACGGAAGGGTGAGTCAGACAGACATAGAAAAGACTGTAGTGCTCTTTTACACAGACAATGCCCAGTGGATGAAAGCAAGCGGAAAGAGACGGTGACACAAAAGAGCAGTAAACATTCATTATCCCCGCAGCTTTAAGGCCAGCCCCCCAGGCCTGTAGTTAAAAGCCTAATGCAGCTTGATCCTGCACAACTGCTGAAGAAGCAGAAGTTCACTCCTCTGTACTATTAGTGGATGAGTATGTGCAGCTATGAACAGAACCACCAAATGCCATGGATTAATCTGGGTTGCACTGCCTACACATTTCAATAACATATCAATGTTATCTTATTGAACCGCAGAGTTTAAGTTATGGTACACTAGGGTGGTGGCCCCAGTGACCCCCTGCTACCTTTTGTTTTTGTGTCAAGTGTTATTGCACTTTGAAACTGAACACCAGTTCAAACAGTGGGCCATAATTGCAGAGGCAATAGGGCCACTGATGGGGCCTGAAGCAGTAAAGGCACCTCCAGCCATACAGATTCTTGTGAAAACAAGACCGACGTAGTAAAATGTTGATGAGACTGCCAGACAACAGTGGAGAAGTGGCATATTCATCAGAAAGGCGTGAGAACAACTCGACATGTGGGGTGTTGGAAAGGGTGACGTTGGAGGTTGAGAAGTTCTTGACATCCTCACATAAGGTGGGAACATCTGCGTACATTAGACAGCCTGTGAGTAAATATCAGAAGAAGCAATTAAGCAAATTACTACGCCAAATATGTAACATATAACAGGAAGAAATAAGCAACGGAAGGAAAATGAAAATAGGAAGCTAGACAACAAAATGAAATGATCAAAATAATCAATTGTAATGTGAAAATAAAACTTCCAGGCATACAGATAAGTAGTGATGTCATTAGGTTGCATAATCAATCACCGGCATTGGCCAGCTGTAATAAAGTAATAATCAAATAAAGTTCTTGAAAGGGCCCAGGGGTGGAGGGTCACCAAGAAAAAGAAGCTAATCTGATTTCACCCTCCTTTCACTCTGTGCATGTTATCTCAGTCAGGAAATGTGCCAGGGTGATTATTTTCACTGCCCCACCTTCTGTAGCCTCACTTAGGCCTGTAAAACCTTTTTTGTTTGTTTTACAAAATACTCATTTCTAACATGTGATTCTTGATACATGTGTGAGTGCAGAAGCGAGTCCCGTGATGGCAATATTCACATTCATATTAAAGATGCTGTGACGAAAAGTGTGCAAACCCCTATTCTCGTCAAATATGGGAAACTGGAAAGTTTGCAAACATTTCAGAAAAAGTATGATCCCTTTAAGAATGCCCAGATTGTACTCTTTGTTTACATAACACGGGGAGCGACCCGTGGACCATGTGAGGTGGCAACAGCAGGGGGTTTTACTCCAAGTACGAACACGTTGTTTATATATACATAATTATACGCAAAATACTTACATCTACTGTATTTTATAACTTTTAATAACGATAAACGGCACGCATAGGTCAGAAACACTAGTTTGAGCAGAAATGTGGCGCGGAGTCCCCCCCCTACAGAAAGTAAAGAACAACGGAATGGTACATTCCGGCCCTGCTCCTCGCTGTTTTTGTATCTGCCTCAGAGCGGATTCAACCGCCAACTAAGTTACATTTTGCAATGTCACGCTGAAGAAGTTTGAGAGCAGTTTGTTTCTAGGAAGCCGGACTGGTGTGAGCACGGAGACGTATGCCGATGGATACGTGACCTGAAATGAGAGCCGGCCGTGTTTTTTGAGGGCCATTCCGGGTGATTTTTGAGCCGCTGTTGTCACTGCATTAGCTAATGTTACGCAGCGAAGCCAGGAGCCTCATGTTTTCGCCCAGCCAGGAGGAGCACTGCGCCCCGTCCAAAGACCCGGTGAAATACGGGGAGCTGGTGGTTCTGGGGTAAGTTCAGCCGTGTTTACGCACGTTCTGGGGTAACTGTACTCGATGGACTGTCCGGCGTTAGCGCGACGGCGAGGATTTGTCTTGAGGAAGTTTCACAAGCGCGCACTCGGCGTTAGCTAACTTTGGTACGGCGGTTGCGTTGTCGCCCGACGTCGTCTTTTCCTCGACTAACTCCCGGGATATATTTGGGGGGGAAGGCGCCGAGCCCGGTCGCGATTCACGCGCTCACGTTACTCCACTAATCGGACACGTGCGCAATCACACGTTTTGTACGTTTTTTAGTTTTGTGGAGTTCGTGGCGATGTTTCACCCCCCTCCTCCCTGACAACCGGGGAAGGAACAGCAGCCTCGCGACGTTCAGGGCGTTAATTTAGGGAATAAATCCCACACTCAGCAACTCTGGCCGGGGCGCTCCTTCTAGCTTCACGTTGGCTTCGTGGTTTTTTTTTTAGGAATTCGGAAGTGGTGATGGTTCCCTTCCCCCCAGTGCCCAGAGTTCTTCTACTGTCTGCAGCTCAGACCGCAACAACTTTACATCTGCAACACACACAGTTTCTGCTGTCCGGCACTACAAGGCCGCGGCTTGTGTTATTTCTAAGATGTAAATATTGGCCTACAGATTACTGTTGCATTAAATAGTTTGAAAGCCCTTATAACACAAACAGCTGATTTCTTTACGTTCACAATATATTCAGTCTTATATTGCGATATAATACATTTTCTGGTGTAATTTACATTATGGATAACAATGACCTGACAGGATATATCTGTCCTTGGCTTGTCCAGCAACGTTATTCATCACATCTTTGCAAAAATCACATCACAATGTTGCCATACAACTGCCCTGCTCATTGATTTGCATTATTTCCCACAATGGCCTGACAGAAGCATCAGAGATCCCAAACTCTCTGTGGCTACAGTTCTTTCATAGGCTTTTAGTCGAGGCACCTTTTCTGCAAGAAACTTCTATCTCAGTTATGTCTTAGTTTATATCAGTAAAGTTGACCGTACATGTTGTCACAGATTGTAACCTTTTTTTTTTGTATTTTTTAGTAACATTTAGACTCTTGGTGCTTAAAGTTCTGTCAGTGATCTTTTGTAGGGCAATACTTTTTTGGCACATAACGTAAATTGTCACGTAGGGCTGCAACAATGATTGTTATAATGATGGATTAGTCTGCAGATTATTATCTCGATTCATTGTTTGGTCTATAAAATAGTAAAACGACAGTTTCCTGAAGGCCAGAATGACGTCTTCAAATAGCTTTTTTTCTGGTCAATAGTAACAAAATGCAAACATTCGGCTGGCAAATAAAATAAAACGCAGAGAATTCTCATCGTTTTATCAGATGGATCCTGATCAAACGTTTGTGCGTGTAGACTACTTTACTAACACAAAGGTCTTGCATTGTGCTTAACATTTAACGAGAGTTAAAGTTTGGCTTCTTTTAAGTTAAAAAAGGTTTTCGTAGAAAAATAAACACATTTGTTCTTCTCGATAAGGTCTGAATAGTTGTGGCATTGATACTAAAACTATCACACTGGCACTAGTATTGCAAAATAGCAAACAATACCCAGCCCTAATCTGTTGATGCAGTGGCATCAGCATACGGGTCTCATCCTGCTGCTGAGTGAAAACCGGTGTGGCTTTTTCATTGTTTATGTCAGAGCTATTTCAAAACCACTACTGTTATATTTCTGTTCAGGAGAAACTGCAGCCAGTTATCATTCCAAACAATCATGTTTATATTTATAAAACTAGCTCTAGGGCAACAGCTGCCACAGATGATGGAAAACACCTGCTGTGTCATCAGGGATTGGTGTTTGGCCAGAACAGCAACTCGCTTGAAACTTATAAAAACTTAAAATGAATTTTTTTAAGTGTCTGTTACATGTGTGTAGCGTTTGTTTGAAGCACTCTAATATACAGAGCATGGCAGAGTGTGGTTTTGTCACTTGCCCTCCACTCTCAGTCCTACTGCTTATTATAAGGGACAGAAAGTGATGACTGCTTGTTACCCCAGGCTGAACACGTGGTAGGCTTGAAGCTGATACATTTGTTCTCTCTCCTGACATAAAGACACGCATTTGAATCTGATGTGACGGGTGTATAATCACTGCCATGACATCACAACCCATTGATAAAACTGATGGCAGACAAGATAGCTGACAGCATGGAACAAAGCTTGTTTGAGCAGCAGTTCCCTCAGTGGTTTGTTGCCATGACCGTGGCGGCTCTTATTACTTGCATGGCCGCCCCCCCATCTCTGCCTGGGCGGATTGGCTTGGTTCTGGTCAGTGAGGAGGAGGAGATGGAGGGATGGAGGGGGGAGCGCTGTGTGGGTACCCTGGAAATGAAAGGATGGATTGATCAGGACCCAGCATTTGCCTCTCCTCAGCTTCCTCTGTCCATTGTGGCTGAGAGACTGGGCCTATTGATTGAACGTTTGTACATTTCTCCCTAAAGAACCACTCGGTAAAGGAAGTGTACAAATCAACTTGGGGGACATCTTTGGTGCAAACTGGCACTGCTTGTTGAGATGTGATGCCTCTTTTTTTTCTGTCCTCCATTCATCAAAGAAGTAGAAGTTATCCCTTTGTGTTTCTAAACTCCACAACAAGGTCAGAGTGTAGGTGAAACTTGTGTGCTGTGTCTTGTGCAAGGTTATATCAGTCAGATGGATGCTTGGAGCCATGGCAACTTGGATCTGAGTCACTTGACTGATCGCTGCCTCCCATGTAGTGATGCCGTACCTATCTGAAGCACTAATGGCCCGTAGTCTAGCATCTAACCTCTGTGTCATCTTTTGTGACCCTTTTTAAGGCCACCCTGCCTCTGTCATGCTGACGAGGGCATATCTCCTCCTCATTCGGTAAACACTAGCCTTTCATGTGCGCATAAGAGGTAGGAGGTGCTGTTGGCTCCTTAGTGCAACCCTGGAGGACAGGTGATGATACGCCAGAGTCTTCTAATCCCTGCTCCTAAGTACTGGAAGGTAAATTTGTTTGTCTGTCTGGCACAGGGTCAAAAGGGGAAGCGCTCACAAATAGTTGGAACGCATCTTTAAAGAGCCTGTCTGAGCCAATGTGACGGTGGCGGTTCCTAGCTGACAGAATATTGTTCCTCAATGTGATGCTGAATAATAAGCGGCATGTGTGTGGCATTTCTCAGAGAGGCAGGGTTATATTTTGCAGTTGGACTTCATCAATGGTGAAAATGCTAAGTTGCATATCATGTTATTGTGTGTTGTATGTGAGACATCCAGGTGCTGGTACACCCCCCACCCTTCCCCTCCCCCAATATATAGGTCTAGCTGCCTTTATTTAGGTGGGCAGTTTCTAGGACAGGCCTAATGAAATTGGAATATAGAGTCGACACACTATTAAATTAGCTTGTGTGTTTATTAATGGCAGATCATCAGTATTTCTATTCCCTGCGGATCTTCTTTAGGACGAGGGCCACATAGGATCAATATGTTTATAATTTGTCATTAATAGACACCGTAGGAATACAAATGTTACTAATCTTTTTTTTTTTTTATGCTTTCCGTTCTGTGCTTTGTTACCAGAGTGTCTTTTTAAAACATGCAAAACGAACCATTATTATATAGCAATAATCAACGTTTGAAGTCTAACCACATGAAAACACTAATGCAATTGTATTTCCACTATTATTTTGTAATTATCCTCCTGCTGTTAGTTGTAGTTGTGTCCGCAGAGTCACCAAGTGCCTCTCTGGCTCTCTGTGGGTGGCTTGTCCTACAGGCCAGCTTTGTGCACTGTGCTGACTGGGACCATGTGTTTCCATGCCTGGCCAGCCGTGTGGAGACATGGGACAGGTGGACTAGCTTTGGCGGGAGGTAGGGAGGAGCAGAAAGAGGCTCTCCTGTTGCTACTGTTGCGTTTGTGTTGCAACAAAGAGGAGAAATGTCAGATTAAGTAGTGGCTGGTTGGAGTCATTCCCTCATCATATGCATTGGTGTGCAAAGCTGAGGCTTTTAATATACTTCCTTCCATTTGTGCAAAGTGCCCGTTAAGCACACCGTGGTTGCATGTGAGGGTGTGACAGAAGGTCTGTGTGTTGGATGGGAGTAGAGCATGGGGTGTCCCAGCTGTAGGAACCAGCTGGTGGGTGGGGAGAGGACCAGTGCTACCGGAAGGGGCTTCTTCATTCATGAGGAGCTGCCTAGGCTAGGTGCCTCACAGCAGACTGAAGGGCAAAACTGGAGTCTGGTATTGAGAAGTGAAAACGGAGAGTGCTCTCAGATGCTCTTATGGCCTTTTGCCGAGGCATTGGAATTGAGATAATGGAGCTTTCTGTATTAGTTTATAAAATCCAGCTATGAGAGAACGTGTGTCAGCCATGTGAGCCAGTTCTCCACCCATACTGTGCGTTCCCAAAGTGATGGCAAACCTGACGGGCATCTTAAAACCCGCTCCTGTCTGGGACTCAGCAAACCAACAGCTGCAGTCTACACAGAGTTGGCTTACTGAAATCGCAAGTACCAGAGTGCATTATGTATTAAGAGACATTACCCAAGGTAACGCTTCGATTGCTAATAGGGTGCATTAAATTGCTAGTGATGTAATGCATGGCAAAGCTCCTTTTTCAAAACGAATGAATGTTTCTAATTCCCCGTGTTTACTTGTTATATGATTACAAGAATTCTGCCTGTAAATCTCATTAGACGTGTCTTTTCGCAGCAACAAAGACGGTTGGTGTTTTCATAAAAAATTTAACTGAATTTGCTGTCCTTCCCTCAACCCCCCTCCCCCCCCTCCCCTGTGTGACAGGTACAATGGCTCTCTGCCCAATGGAGATCGGGGTAGACGGAAAAGCAGATTTGCGCTGTACAGGAGGACCAAAGCCAATGGTGTTAAGCCAAGCACTGTGCACATCCTCAACACACCCCAGGCCAGCAAGGTACAGAACAGCTCAGAGGCTGAATAAGTGATTCAGTGAAAACTGGTTGTTTCAACCATTTACAGTGTCTTTACTTTTAGCTTTCTAGTCTTTCTGCAGTCTTAATCAACTTACAATTGACTCAGGTTTGGTGGGAAACTGAGTCATGTCTTGTGCAGTCAGACTACCACAGTTAGTAAGTTATTGTGATAATAACCATAAAGATCAGCATCACACAAATGTGTAATCTTACTTGTTTGCATGTGGATATATATTATCAAATTGTAATTTCTATTTAATTAGCTGAGCATCACAATTTTCCATGTACCCACTGGTACCTGCAGGAATACCCTGGCTGGGAATCACTGCAGTAGCTTATGGAACGTGCAGTAGGCGCCGTTACATTATTGTTGGCAGATCTTAAATGTTGACATTTCCAGTACAAGAAGTGTAGTTCCTAGCCGGGCCTCGTAGCTTTTCTTTGCACTGGCTTGCCTGCCAGAAACTGCCCCATCGAGTATAACATTTCTGCCTTCCTGCATTCCTGCCTTTGGTTGTTAAGCAAAACTGCTAAACAAGCTAGAGGAGCTGCTTGCCTCTGCACCTCTCGGAGGCCAATATTCCAGACATTTGTTGAGAGTTTAGCTCGCTGGCCAAAGGCCCTCTGGCTCAGGTTTCTCTCACCTTGTGGAACTTGACTCCTGATAGCTACTTAGAGGTTTTTATGTGACAGCCTTTTTCATTGCAGAGATTGTGCACCATTCTGTTAGAGCTTGAGCTGAATGTTGTGCTGCAGCAGTCTATGAAATATGCCTACATATTAGTGGCCCCTCAGACCGTTTGCTCAGAAAACACATTGCATTGGAACCTTTTACTGCACAGCTCAACTGAGAAAAGAGCGCCATTTACACAATTAGTCACTGTTTTGGAGATGGGAACTGCTGTGAGCTTCTTCCCCTTTCACCGCTCTTCCTCTCTGCCACCCTGTTACCAGGCCTGGGATCAAGAAGGTGAACTGAGGAGGAAGTTGTTGCAGTTGGCTGACCCTGCGCTCCTAGCTGTACACAAGGTACAAAATAGCCATTCCCTTGCAGTGTTGCAGTCTCGTACGAATGAACTGAGAATGCTCTGTGGATCAGGAGCTGAGAGGGAAAGTTCACGTGTCTGTGCACACTCTGGTGTTCATGACAGATAATGAGGAGCTCCCATGATTCCACTGCCAGCCTCATATTTAAATCCTGCCCATGCTCTCTCATCTCCCCACTTGATCTCTATTACTGCATTTGTGCATCTGTGATTGTTTGTTTTGGCCTTCCTTTGGGGGTTGCGTGGCCCGTGGCCGTGTCTTTATTATCAGCCCTTAAACACAGAGAGGGACAGTTGTGACATTTTGGGGGTGCGGTGTTGTGGTTATGTAAATATGTGTTTCAGTTTGGAGTGTGTATGAACTTGCTTTAGCTGTAGAACAGGTGGAGCACCATTTGTTTGTAGCGGCACAGTCGAGACAAGACTGCATGTGATGATGACATTTGTCCCCGTCTGTCTCACAGGTTACAGCAGAGTGTGGTAGTGCTGATGACCCACTTTCTCGCTCCCTCTTGCACGTGACTGTGTGTGTGGGTGGGTGTGTGGGTGGGGGGTGTTTGGGAAATGGAATTTGCAGATTATATGAAGGTGGCATGTGGTAAAGTGTTGTTGGGAGCCTGAGTGGCTTTAACCCACCCTCCTGTCACCACACAGACTGCGGCAGTTCAGCTGGTAGGCGAGCTTGTGTTAACTGAGGCCAGTGGGCAGTTTATGGTCGCTGTTACTTTACACGCTCGTCTCTGTTCCTCTAGCAGAAATTCCTGCCACAGATCTTTGGCTTTAGGCGACATAATGAAGAAGTGTCCCTGCTTTAATGTCTACTGTAAAAAACACATTAATAATAGTAGTAATAATCCATTGTAATACAAAGCCTGCAAATTATTTTAGTTGTAAATAACAGGGTGCAATGAGGACGAATATATATATATATATATATTCTCTTCCAACAAGCTCTAATTTTGCCTTGATCTGTAATTTAACCTCAGCAATGATTGCAAAAGTCACATTGTAGTTGACAATGGAACGCTCCTTTTTGTTGTTGGTGGGCCTATACTTAAGTAATTAAACTGTGTGTTTGCTGTCTTCTTGCTGGTAAATCAAAGTGCAGCATGTTTGTAATGAGTTGTTTGTTATATTTCAGGCCGTGAACTGTAAAGGCCAACACAGCATCTCCTACACACTGTCCAGGAACCAGACAGTAGTGGTGGAGTACTGCCATGACAAAGACACAGACATGTTTCAGGTGAAAACCCCATTAAATGACACTGTTGCCTGTTAGGATTGTATGCACGATGCTTTTGAATAAACAGTTGAATCCTCTACATTTGATTAGGGCTACAACTAATCCATTATAACTTCCCAATGAAATTGCTTATTTTATACAGCTTGCAGTCCCAATCCAAACATATATAA